>JAUZNK010004254.1:0-10515 GCA_035046665.1 Euphysa ruthae | reverse complement strand
CAGCCTCATTTTGACTATGCTTGCTCTTCATGGTATGCAAGTATTAATAAAGCTTTAAAAACAAAACTTCAAACTGCGCAAAACAATTGTATTAGGTACTGTCTTCTATTGGGAAACAGTAAGCATTTAACAATTGATCACTTTGAGCGAATTTGTAATTTTACCTAATGTAAACAACAGAGTTGAACAATCTATAAGTGCAAGTGCCTTAATTAAGTTCGTTAATAAAAATTCCCCTGAATACACGTCTGAGGTTTTCAAAATTCACATTTATCATTTACATTAGGTAAGTAATAGGTTAAGTACAAGAAATTCCTATCAAAAACTTAATCAGCCTTTCAGAAAAACTAACCAAGGTCAAAACACAATTTCTTATACGCTTCCTTCGATATGGAACAATTTAAAAGAATACACATAAGCTAGTAACAATATTAATACATTCAAACATAATGTGAAGAAACATTACTTTGCAAAATTAAAACAAAAATACGGTTCTGTTTTAATAAGATAGAAATTAAATACGGCTTATTATATTATTTATATTGAATTAGTATATTATATATTTGAACAGACCGCCAAAATAACAACGAAAATAAGGCGTTGGCTTTTCTTGTGCTTATCCCTGCTATCAATACAAGACTCGTTGTTTACAATGTCTTAAATTTTTAACGTTTATTTTGTTTTATTTTTATTGATAGTGAATAAATACTTACTTACATAGGAGCCTCTGTCATTTGTTACATTTTGCTTGAAATTATTGGAGTATTAATGAAACTTGAAAGATACGAAATTTTAAGATTATACCATAAATTGTAAGTCATAATAACTTATTTTTTTTCGTTTTCTTCATCATCAGAGAAAAACGTCCGTACATTCCAGGGAAAGGATTTTACACTGAAAGCTATCATAACATTTCAACCTGCGATAGTTGCACGTGATCAATTCCAGGACCAATTCTGGGTCCTGCAGGTTCTCCACCAGACACATCGTCATTCAAGACCATTACAAACAGGTGAAGGGATTTCTGGATTCAGATGCAGTGCTCTTTTCCAAATGAACGATTGATAATTGGCTCGTCTCACATGATAAAGAAGCTTATCTTTTGCTGGTGGCAACTGTTGAGGCTGTGGAATTTTATTCTTACGAAACTTGCATCGTTGATTTAATTTTTGTTGGTATACTTTACAGAAGAAAAACGAACTTGTTAGTGGTGCTTTCATGCACGCCAATATCATCTGCCAATGTTTGGGTTTCGAAGAGATATTCGTCACTTTTATTAATCGCCTTTAACCACTTCCTTTTGGCGATAACATTTATTGCACTAATGTATCGCAACCAGACAATGCGTGTAAAGATGACAGACTTTTAGAAAGATTTTCTTCCAAACCATTATTTCCAATGTCTAAGATTCCTAAATTTTAATCATTACCGATTTGTAAAACTAACCGTCAATTTAGTAATTGGCTGTAATAGCATACCAAAATAGTAACATCGCTATCAAAGGTGAAAATTCCAACGTCGCTACATCTGATTTTTTCAGTAAACTTAGCTTAAAGGAAAACCTTTGTATCGGCTTCTTCTTGATTGCGCTCAATTATTTCATCCGTTAATGATGTCACGAATCCCTCGTCTTTCATTGTGAAGTATATGCACCTGAAATTTGAATATTTGAATATGTTTCTCAACTAAGAAAATACTCAAACTATTTAAGAAACAACGCCTACTTTACCAATACCAAATACCAAGATCTAGGTTAAAATATTTAGAATTTTAATAATTATCATTGCAATGTTTAACTTTGTACAAGAGTTTTGTCGAATCTTCTCCAATAAGACCAGTCTCGATTATCAGATTTTTCAAACCTGCATCGCCAAACCGCGTATGAATAACATCAAGAAAAACACATGTAGCATCGAAATTGATAAGTCTCTTAAACCCGTGATTTCATCAGGTAGGCAGTAGATTGTGTAGGCTAATACAAGATCGATCGATCGGCTTTAAATAATAAAAAATTTCAGGTCAAGTTGGGTTGCTTTTTTATACTGCAACACTTTTTTCACTTTCTTCATCTTTGTCGGCAGACTATGTATGATAGGAACATAGCCTACAATATCCTCATGATCAAACTTTGGTGATATTTCATGGAAAAACTTCTCCATTCAGGTATGGTTTGGCTGCGAATGTTTATATATCGAAGTATGCTCCAACAAACATCCTCAGACTTTGAGATCCAGCCATCTAAAGTTCCCTGATATATGAAGATTCTGGTTTTATAATGGTAACCATGTTAGAAATAGCTGAACAGTTTCTATACGTTTCTTACAGAAATTAATGCATTTTTTTTCTTTTTTTGACAAATCGAAAGCATCTACTATAGGTATTTTCTGCACCAAATTTGAAGTAAATTATTCAAAAAGTTATGGCCAAATCTCTTAGCACAATTCCTTATAATAAGATTTTGATATTTTGGTGATATGGTCTGGAAAATACACGCTATAAAGAAATTTCAAATTTGCTTAACATCATTCTCTTGAAACTTCACACGTATACCTACGATATGATACAGGTTTAAATTTGTCCAGTTGATAGGTAAGGTTGACACCCCTGAGCTGATAGATTGTTATAGCAGTTTAGAAGTAAAGTTTGTTTTAATAGGTCGCCTACGAGTAAGCAAATTCACACCTAACTTTCATAAGACTTTAAACCAACATTGCAGTTTTTTAATACTGAAAGTCATTATATAAATCTTAAAGTTAATCATTTGAAAATTTTCAAAAGTTCGTCGATTTAATTATATATTTATCATTTATTTGAATAGACATGTTTCAACTTTTCAAAACAGAATTTAAACACAAAAAGCTTATATTGTAACTAAAATTATAAGACTTATATTTTTTTAAAGCGTCAAAACTGTATAGTTCTAAAGTTCTTAGACGATATAAAAAGAACTGGAGCTAATTGAGAACATATATTTTATAGTTCCAAGTAAAGAGAGTTTGAAAAATTAGAAATATATATTTTTAAACTGACTTTTTTTGTGAAATTGTAATTAAAATATGATTCTTAAAGGGTTTTGTTTGTTTTGTTTATAATAAAGTTTTGCAATATAATAAAGAAAAATATTTTTTGATCCCATACGTTTAACCTACTTGATTATTGAAGATAATTTGATTCTTGTCTTTCTCATGTTTCACTATCATCTTAAAATCATTTATTCTTTTATACTGTTTTGCTTCTTGTTTCAAGACAATGGTTCGGTCATTTATTCAGGTTCAAGCCATTCCTTTAAATTAGCTTGTGAATACGTGCTATTACTAAAAATAAACAATAATTTGTTAAAGTAAAGAGAATGATATTGCTTTAATTTTTTTTTTTTTTTATTATTATTGTTATTGGTTAGTTTTTATCGAGCTTGTCTGATAATATTAGCTATAAGTTCCCTTACTTATTGAATTTAATTTAGGTGGTCCTTATGTGAAAGCCGGAAATATTTTTCAAAATTTCCGGTATTGAATAACGGATCCAGTTTTGTAGAGAAATAAAACAAGAATTTTCCTTCTATCTAAATTTAAATAAAATATTTAGAATTGTAGGCAAAATATCGTTCAATATGTGACATTGTAAAAAATTGTATCGTTCACTTGAAAAATGGTGGAATCAACTGAATGGCATAATTTGATAAAAATATTATTAAACAATTGTTTTTTAATTTCCACTCCAATTAATAAGATAACCCACCTCTTATGAACAGCTCTTAAGGTAATTTTACTTTAAAAATAAATTTCTTCATTTAGATAAGCGAAGAACTGTTATCAGTAGTGACAATTTTGGTCCTGTACACAGCATATATATTCACGGGTATCTTACTTACAAGAAGCATTGAGCGTGGTTGGTCATATGTTGATTGCACTTACTTTTGGGTGGTTACCTTTACAACGGTAGGATTTGGTGATATCAATTTGAGCTTAGAAACCCAGGTGAACTATATATTCATCCTAACTGTATATCGATTGTTCGGACTTGCGTTGTTAGCAGGTATTGTAGATTCCCTAATGGCTTATTCACAAATCAGGAAAAAAGAATTCAAAATTAGATTGGAATCCCTTAAATCAAAGATATCGAAGAAGTTACCTGAATCAGAGTCCGAAACAGGCAATATATGACATTTTATGCATGTCAGCACTCAAATGAACTTATATCAATATCCAAGTCAAAATTTACCTTGAAAAATAAAAACTAGAGTGCAAAAGAAGCTTTAATAGATTTCTTAAGACTTTTGTCTTCTAATTTGGTTAAATTACCTTTGTTCCTTGCAATTACAATGATAAAAAAATCAAAACTAAGTTTAAAGTAGTCATCAGTTTACACACCTTTGCCAAGGTTCAATTTGACAGTAGAAACCGCGTCAAAGAAGTCAAAACTGTATAAATTTTCCATTTTATTTTGCAAGCGTCAAGTTAGTAGTATCAATATATTAGTTTATATGTTATTACTGAAATACTGCTTCCAAGCTTAATAAATAATCAAACCATACAATAATAATATGAATAAAATGAAAAATATCCACTGAATTAAAAATTATTACATTATATTTCATGCCAACTAATACTACAATGATTTACCAATTCTACTGAGGTTTAAGCGTGGAAAATGGGGCTCGAATTAGCACATTAATTTTGGTCCGTACACAAAAGAAGCACCATACTATATGGTAAAGATAGTGTAAGGTACATTTTTTGTCTATTCCTAGTTTTTCTGATCAAGACTAAAAATCTAAAAATCAATGGAAACTATTCATAAAAAAAACATATAAAATACAAAGTTATAAAGGTCTTTTTATACGATCAGTCTCCTCTTTAATTGTAGCATAATTCTTTTTCTATTATATTTGTCCATTTTATTATCTCGTGAAAATGGAGAGTTAAATCAACCTCAGTTACTTGGAGACTCACGCATATCAAATATTCTTACATAAATAAAATGTTTATAACATGTTTTTGATTGAAAATTTTTCTTCGTGTTTTGAATTTTTTTGACATTATAAACAATAACAGTGGAAAATACCAGTTTAAATTTCACAAAAAAGAGGCAATCACAAACTCTGATTAAAACCACACTCAAAACATGACCCAAAAATATTAGAAGGCGTTTTTAAAAAATACAGAGCGTTTAGAATCATTTGGAGGACGAAATTATATTTCTTGCCAACATACTTATTGAGAATGGCTATGAAATATCCATATTTTTTTAAAATTTGTATTTTTCATAGACATTCTCAATAAGTGAAAAAGGTGAAAAACGGGATTTCAGTGCTCAGAAATACTGACTTACCAATTACCTTGGACTCCTTGGATTCCATCATTGTCACTAAGAATATACGTAAAAACCGGTTATAGAACTGACTTCATATCAAGTTTAAATCTAGAACGAATCCTTATTTCCATCAAACACAAATTCCAACCACCAAAGAACAGCCATCCTGGGGTATATTTAGCCATGTGTGAATGCTCCAGAAAATATGTTGGTGAAACAAAAGCCCAAATAAAAACGAGGTTAAAACAACACAAAAAAAATCATTAAAGACAATAAGCATGTCAACACGGCAATAGCTTTACAGAAAAAGAGCTGCAACTTAGACCTAAATTTGGATAACACCCAACGTTAAAAATAGAGAGAAACGTGTCTGAACGAAAAATTTTTGAACTAAACATTTTTGAACGAACCATGTTTGCACAAAACATGTTTGAACAAAAGGAAAGTGAAATCCTTGAAATTCAGTTCCAAAAATGTGCCCTTAAAATAGGTCGTAAAAACGCAGTTTTGGAAACCATTTTTTTCATAATCACATCAAATAAAGAAAACGCTATCACGACGCTAACCGCTAAATTTAACGTGAAATATTTTGTATATAGATGATGGTATCTGCAACCCAGCGAAAATTTCTTAAAAAAAATAAATTTTGGTATTGAGAGGATGAGGTATTAATTGAAATTTCTTAAGTAATATATATACACACACTCTCAAACATGATGTCGACCTTCAAAACGCACACATACAAATATATATATATATATATTTGGATTTGTATTAATTATAAAGAATCTGGTATAAAATTTAGGGCTTGGAATATGAGGTGAGCATGAACATGAGCAAGAAATAATAATAAAAAATTTTTACATTAAAGCTTTTCGCTTTCGCTTTTCAGAATGTAATAATTATTTTACAATAAAAAAGTTTTTCATATAAATTTGTTTGAATCCGATAATTTGATGATTGAATAATTTTTCATCGTTTATTTTTGCTAAGATTCTTATTATTGAAAGTTCCGAAGCCTTTCCTCTGGAAATGACTTTCAGAAGGCTGCAAACGGCTACCATCTTTTAAATTTAACATGATATAAACTTCGTAAAAAGGTTCAATTAAAAAATTGTTTTTCGTACCACATTGAAAGACGTGTTGAGGGAAAATACATGAAGATTAACTAGTTTTGCTCTCATGAATGTGTTGGTTATCCTTGATTTTAAACTAACAACTTTATCTCCGATAGTTTTAACAATGCAAGTAGTTTGATATTTGCACATATTACATTTTAAGTAGTATACTAAGTTCATTGATCAACAGGTGGTATGGAAACGGACTTCCTACACTGAATTATTAACTAATGTAAATTGTTTGCGTTTTAGATACAATCTACGTAATTTACACAGTTTACTAATACATTTGACAATACCATTATCTATAATAGGAAAAACGGAACAAAATTTGGCTTTCGTTCAATAACGTAACAAGTTTTTAGTAATAGGTTTGTCGTTAAGAAAGAACTCCATCGCTTAGACTTTTTTTAAATGGTCAGTCTAGAAGTTTTGAATTTTAGAGCGAAACTCCTAACCAATGGTTTGCTTTCAATGTTTTCATGGAAAGTGGTGACAAAAGGTTAGGTGTCGGGTTTGTCTTTAATCTAATATCAACATTTTGGTTATCAGATACAAAATCTATAATTCTTTTAGCCAAGATGAAAGGAACATCGTTTCTACAATTACGAGGGTGGGAACTATTGCAGGGCAAAAAACCGAGTGTGTTAGTTTCCTTATAAAACATATCTGTTTGAAATTTATTGTTTTCGTGTAAGATTACTTTAATATCTAAAAAATACCAAACTTGGAAGGTTACATTATGTTTATTAAATCTATATGATGTATTAACAATAACCTTTGTTTTAAAAATTTTATACTTAAAGAACTGAAGGTGTTTCTTCACAAACCATAAATTTGCAAACTTTTACCACTCGCTGCACTAAATTAAAAATAGCCGCTAACACATCAATATAATATTTCCAAAAAAATTTTTTTCATACGTTTGTCCAGATTTCGTTAATATGGTTAAGGTTTTGTTCACAAACTGCAAGATTTTTAACATACGCAACAAGATTTTGTATAAACAGAGCAATATTTCATTCATTTCATAACCACCAAGATACTTACTGTTACTATTAACTTGTCAGATTAAAAAATAGACCACTAAATCAGTGGCGTATTTAACCTTATTCGAGTTAGTCGTCCGACATTGACTTGGCTATCTGACTGATTAGGCTGTACAGCTTTGACTAACCTGAAATAGCCAACTTTAGTTTCGGTTCTCGTAAAAATGGAATTTTCAAAAATTATTTTGGTTATTTCTATCAAACGGTATCACTGACAAAATGATGACTTTTCGTGGAATGGTATTGGTTTTCTTTGACTGATATGAAGCTAACTCTCGTTAGGTCGGGTTGAATTTATCGTGACGGTGATTGGTTTTGTAACTGTTGAAGAATCGATAAGTGATATGAGTTCGTAGGCGATCGGAGATAATTCTGTTCTGTAGAATTAAAAGTTATAAAGGTCTGGTCTTTTAATATTACAAACATGGAAGCAGAAAGTTTAGTGCTCTTTTTATATGCTAAAGACGATCCACACAAAAATATGTGTAAATCATATCCTACACTAATAATATAATAGTATTATATTTTTACAAAAAAAAAAAAAAAAAAAATTGAGTAGTGATAAGATTAATCAAATTTTTGATGTGCTGAAATGATATTACTAGTTTTAAGGACAATGTTGCTCATGATTTAAGGCTTTATATTATTTTGTGGTTGTTAGACGAAACAGTGCACAGTCAAAAAGACTTAAAAATCTTGCAAAAAAATTAGCTACCAAATTACCAAAAGTTGCTTAGCCTTACTACTATGCCTAATGTGAGGCTGTAACTCACGACCTGCACATTCATAATATGAAACTGACGCGCTAACCAACTGCGCCAACCAGAAAATGAGAAAGGGAATAAGTGAGATAAACTTGCTATTGATAAAAATTAAATCTACCTTAGGTTTTGTTTTTTTAAATAAAAACAGTACTAATGATAAAAATTTGGAACGCCTCACGAGTTTGGGTATCACCCTTTTGCGCACGGGACTTGATGATGCTCAATGCAGAAGATAAATACCTTTGACCGTTGGCCATCTTTGATGACAGGTCAATCTGCAATATATATTTTTATATATAATATGGTAAAATTTTATTCAAATACTGTTAAATTTAACCCTAGGGATAAATTTTATCTCTTTGTTAATTATATTTCGCAATGGTTTTAAATCTTCGAATTTTTGTATCTTTACAATGTCTGATTCTCCTAAAATTTTAAAGTCTTTCACTTCATATTGTGCGGCCATTTCAATATTATAATTTGCTGAAAAATGCTATCATTAATGTCCATGACCACATCTAACAGTAAACTCTTTCTCTGTATTACAAAAAATTCAGCAGATTTAGTTTCAGGGTGGTACGATTCTAGGATGAAAATTTTTGTATTTATGTATAACATTTGTAGTTGTGTGAGCAAAAAGTAATCAGGGGAAAGTAATCAGGGGAACCTAGAAATCGAGTGTTTGTTGTATAATTTTGTTTTTTTTTTTTTTTTTTTTTTTTTATTACTGGTTAATATTTTAACCGTACACAGAAGAAAACGTCCATATATAACTGCTTTTACCTTATATTTTATTTGTTTTTACAATTGAGTATCTACTTTTGGTGGTTTTTAGATAATTTCGGAGTCACGAAATTTTGGTCATTTTTTGCAGACGTCACAAAAGTATGCCCAACTAGAAACACGTGGCTTAAGATGTTAACTGGTAAAAATAAATACGAACTCTTTCTCTGGTCTGCTATCAATACATTCTTTTCCATTCACAACCCTTATAGCTAACAGTATTCCTTAGTTCACGAAACATTCTTGAATACATTTAAAT
The DNA here is from genome assembly GCA_035046665.1 of Euphysa ruthae. Taxonomy (NCBI): domain Eukaryota; kingdom Metazoa; phylum Cnidaria; class Hydrozoa; order Anthoathecata; family Corymorphidae; genus Euphysa; species Euphysa ruthae. The sequence goes on along the minus strand of JAUZNK010004254.1, from coordinate 1,229 downwards.
TAAAGGTAAAATATAAATTATTTATAATTAGATGATATAAATAGAGCCATCGTAATATTGTTTTAAAAACTCTTAATCTGCTTACACAACTTAAATATAGCTAGATAATCACGCTGCGTTACAGACCATAATTTTTAAAACTTTTAGTTCTGGATTTAGATCGAGCTCTGACCGCCTACGAACTCATATTAGTTATCAAATCTAGACTAGTTAAGAAACCAATCACCCACTATGAACTCATACCTCTTATCGAATCTTCACCGATTTCAAAACTAATCAGCCGTTACGATAAATCCGTTCCAACCTAACGAAAGTTAATATCAATCAAACAAAGCTAAAATCGTTTCACGAAAAGTTATCATATTTTCAGTGATACTGCTTTATGTATTTCAGCTTCTTTTCGGTTCAGCAATCTCTAGGTTGGAATTATTAGCTGAAATGAATTCATGTGTTCAAGGTTGTTTTACGAGGAATGAATTTGGTGCGCTTAAAATTGAATTAAAAAATTGGATCGAGATGCTTGACAAAAGTTTTTTAACAAAATTTGCTGAAGTATCATACCGCTGAAGGACCATGCTGCTGAAAGATCATGCCGCTGAAGTGTTAGTACCTTTAAATGTTTTCACAAATGGGACATTTGTTGCTTTGATATAAGTACCCCCTTCCTCTACTTTATTCAAATCAAGTTTCAGAATAGCAAGTTTAGTTATACTCTGAATATACATAAGCATAAGTGGTAAACCTGCAGAATCGTATTTTAATAAAATACATATTTTGTACTAAAACTGATCCTTACCCACGCGCTAGCCAGAACTAACTATAAATATAGAACACAAATTATTTTTTAACGTATTAATTGATTCGGACACGATTCTGCAGGATTTTGATTATAAAAATATTTCTTTCAACCAGCTGACTTCCATGAATATAATATACAAACTGTTACAGTTACGGGAATTTTCATGGAATTTTAGAGCGTTGTACTGTTTTCCGCTTCTTGATGCAAGAAAACTCTGGATTGAGTTCGGAACTGAGAAATTTCGCCGTTGGTTAGACATTACCAGAAGCATCTCAGGCGTGCAAAGAACTTGTAAGATGTGGGTGTGTTAATCGTTTCTGTTGTAAAAAAAAAAAAGATTTACTTTGTATAGAACTTTGCAAGTGCAGTGGTGGATGTTAAAAAGAAATCCAGTGATTTATATTATATTTATGTCTAATATATATATATA
>JAUZNK010004253.1:0-26648 GCA_035046665.1 Euphysa ruthae | reverse complement strand
GTCTTTCTTGGAGCTAGATATGGTTTTAACCACTCCATAAAGCTGTAGTCCTCTATCTCTTTTTTAGCTTTCACTGCGTCTGCAGCACCAGATCCTGACGGAGATACTTCGACGAGTTTCTTCTTTTTTCTGCTATATCTCTTTCGAAGGGTTTCAAAAAGCTTCTCAGCGGTACCTTTCTCATATCATAAATCTTAGTCCAACATTCTTTTTTCGATCCCTTTCTTTATAACCATTGTCCGACTTCTATAGCCAACGCTTCATCTTCTTGAATATTAGACTTATTTTTTTCCCCATTTTCAAAAACTCAAAACACTTCATTTATAAAAAAACATTTACATTTGTTAATTTCTTAGCTGCTATATACTCATACATAAATATAAAAATATGCATAAATAAGTTTGCAAAAAGAAGAAAAAGTGGTCAAAACAAAAGAATTCTTTGATGTAGATTTAAAACTTCCGTTGAGCTGACATAATATGAAATCGATTTCATATTACTGTAGGTCAGCTCCTTATGTGAGCTAAAACGCTGACATAAGCTGAGTTGACTGACATAAGGCCTTATGTCACTGGTGTGAGCCACGCTTTAGTAATTATTTGATATTTACATTATGACTTAAACATAACTTCTCGAAATGAAAAATAATAAAAGCGCAGACATATTACAAATTTTAACCATCTGGACAAAATTTCTACAGGGTTCAAACCAAGTAGGAAATTTTACAATTTGTCGAATCATCCATGATTTTGCGAGTTATGCTTAGCCATGTAGGCATTAAATGATATACTTGATCACTATACCATGAAATGAAATATGGCGAGCAATCTGTTGATACTATGAAAGCTCGCGACGTTAAATTTTTATCAAATGTGTGTTAGAAGTAAAAAGTCGAATATTTTAATTAAAAACTTGATTTTCTAAGCCTATTTTTTTTTTTTTTTGCAGAAAATCAACCGATTTTGAATATTTGTGATTTAGAATTAGCTCATAAAAACTCAAAATATATGGAATGTCAAAATATAAGGTTTAGAAGTTACGTTCGATGATCGCTTTCTTTAGCAAATTAACCTCAGCGGAGATGAAATTAATTCATGAAGCTCAAAATCTTCCTAGGGCCAATACTGTTTAACAGTGTATGTTAAATACTATTGGTCAAAAATAATACAATGAAATATTTGACTGAAGCAAACTTTCCACAATACTTCTGTAGTCATTGTAAAATAATGACGAAATTATTCCTTAGTTGAAACCAAAATCGAGTCTCTCTAAAATTGGTATAACAATAACAACCTCGTTTATTAATGAGGCCGAGCGAAGAACCAGTTATTCTAATGGTTATGACAGAATAAACGTTTGACATTATCATCCCAACACAACCAATACCAATAGTGTCAGATTCTACTAATTTTTAAAGCTTGTCTCACTCAAGATCTAGGCCCCTCATTTTCTTTCTAAATTTGGCTTAAACCGTTAAATTTATCAATTGGTTAGTAATTTCAGTTATCCATCTCAGTGTAATTTTCTCATCAATAATTTAACTTTTCGGTATCCTGTTTATATTCATTGCAGAATCGGGAGGTATTATCAAACTAGCTTTCGATAAGAGAACTTTAAAATAAGCAGTTAATATCGAAATTTTGGATCTATAAACACACCCAATAATTTATTTCACAGCTAACAATCTGTTAGAAATCTGATCTTGATCACGCATAATTTAGCCCTGGTATTGGATTTTGATGTCATCTAACATTTTTTTGCCCACCAATTGAGTCAGAATTGTACTAAAGAAAGCTAGACCAACTAACTCCACAGGTAACATAGCACATACAAAAATTAAAAGTGATCCATGCAAGTTTGCTGGGAAAATTCAGGCAGAGCTGGAAAATTATCGAAGGCATATTACCTATAAAATCGAAGGAAATATGCCAAAAATGTGTGCAATTTGAAGAAACAGAAAAATAAATTCTGCAGTTAGTTAATTAACAAAGTTCTCAGTAAATTGAAGTCGAATGCATTCTCCCAAATTAATGGAGAAAGATTTTGATAACAACTACGAAAATAAGCCTAACAGCTAAAAACTCTGTGTCGACACTATTTGTTGAGAAACAGTGTAAAGACATAAGAAATCAAAAAAGAAAGTAACAAAAACAAACAAGGTGTTTTGATTATTTATCTTTTGCTTATTATGCTCTTTTCTTTTCATAGATTTAAATCCAAGACACTATCTTTTTAAATTAATCTCTCAAAAAACTCTGAGATAAACTTCCAAAAATACAGAACACAGCAAAAAAATAGTTTCTAGAAATAAACCAGGCCCTACAGACAAATTACAGTGTATAGAGCATCTCAATCCTAACTACAAGATCCCTGATCAAATTCGCCCACTCAGCTTATGAGTAGCACTTCGGCGGGGTAAGTTTGGAGCTTTAATTCCTCTTCCTGCCTACTAATGACTTCAAGCCTTGTAGAAAGAAACTGTTTTAAAAAAAAATCTGCTCAAAGTTAGTTGATATAAGAATAGAAGCCAGCAAAGGTAAAAAAGACTAGTGTGATATAGTTATTTTACCTTGTTGAATAAATTTTCTTCATTCGAAATTACGGAGTACGTGTTAAAATAGTTTAGACTACTTGTTTGATCAAAAAAAATAGATTAATGCCAAGGAAGGTAACGTTGTTTACACTGGTGTACTGCAGAGTACAATCTTGGGTACATTATTATTTGCAAAATTCCTAAATGACAAAGAAGACTGTCTTTGACACGCGGATATATCTTGGCAGTGCAGCGTTTTACTCAAATAAATAAAGGCTTTGTTTAACTTTTCAAATTATTTAGACCAGTATGAGCTAGTGAAAAGATCAAAACAAAGCAATAAGATTAAGTACGGTTAAACGGCTAGCCTTTCCTGACATTAACTTAGAACTTGATTCGACCAGAAAACGATCAGTGAAAGAGATATGAGTTCTCGAAAGGGCATCATTCATCCTTTTTTTCTCAGGATGAATGAGCCTTAGTGTTTTAAAAAACCATCTAAAAAGCAAAAGGAAATTTAATCAAAAGCAAGTGCAAAGCTTTCATTCTGAGTTTTATAATCAGTTTTAATTTGTATAGAGGTTCACGTTCTCTATGGTGTGTCAATAATGCCTCTAAAAACAGTGAAAGTTGCAAGGAAAATAATATTGAAGCCGTTATTTTTTGATAAATTTTATCGTATTGATGCGAATATGCTCAATTGGTTGTTTTCTTTAAAAAGTTTTATGGGTCCACAAAATATACATTCTTCGCAGAATTTCCGAATCCAGATTAGCCTGGCGATTAATAAAAAACGAACTTCTACAGTATTCTTTTATCCTCCATTATTTTAACTATCATTAAAATTCCTTTTGGTCTCGCTAATTTTTCATTAAGATTCTGGGTCATTTATGCTCATTCTTTACAACAATTGCAAAAAATTAAGTGACTGATTAGAAAAAAACCCTAAGCGTTTACCCAGAACTATAGCAAATATTTAATTCAATGATACAATACAGAGCTTATTTAAAAAAAATATCAATGTAAAAAGCACTTACGCTTGCAAAACCAAAAGCGTGAATGTATAAATAAACACATTTTTTAAGCAAGTGGATGCCGTTTCGAAAAAATGGTAGAGAAAATTACTTATTAGCTCCATTTATTTCATTTTTAAAAAGTGCGACTCATTTTAGATCTGCTTTTTTTGATGACATATTTTGTTGATAAAATGAAGCAGATAGGGATGAAACATATTTTCAAAGTCGATATAAAGTTAGAAATTTTGGAGTACAATTTTTTCACACTACTGAACTGAGATATTTTCAAGGTTGGTATTTAAGAACGTCTATGTTTTTGAGTCTCAGGGACCGAGATGTTAAATAAAAGGGTGGAATTAACTGAGACTTCATGGATTGGTTTTAAGGGTTGGCATTTTCGAATTATCATCATATTTAAAAACACACATATAATCTTTTACTGTTATAAGCAAAATTTAAATCCTTGCCACATGGCAAGGAAATGGACGTAACATTCATTAGGCAAAGCGTAAAACTGCTTTAATCAGAGCTAAGCAATGTCACTTACACCTTACTTTTCGTCATCAAAGATATAAGCTTATAGACTTGAATATTTTACATTTTTTGACCTCGCTCAGCAACAGTTAAGGTATTAGAAGTTCATACGGGCTGTAAATAATCGTAAAGCTTATATTTTGTATGATGTCAGAAATTCATCTATTTAGTATAAAAAATTAAATACTATTTCATACTGTGACTCCTTTTTTATACTCGTTGAGACTATTACTATTTAGTTTGTTTATTGGATTTCAACATTTTACGTTCTTTAGTACTCTACATATAAACAATTAAACACTCGGAAGTTCAACAGCTGCGGAAATAAGTGTAAAATAACGTGTTATGCTTAATAGGCATGGATCTAAATAGAATAAATATATATAACAGAAAAAAATATCACTATCTATACTGATTTTTATACTGACTTAATATGCAAGTAAGTATTAAAGTTTCTGTCTGCAAATGTTCATTGTATAAAGAATAAAAATTATTTCCTGTAAAACTTTAGAAAATTTAAAAGCAAAGTTTATGTTTATAATGGCGTACACAAAGGTGTACCGGGCGGGGATTTCGCATCAGAATTTGGACGCAGAAGTGTACAGTTGAACTCAAAAATTCATACTCATGAAAAAATTCTTCGCCTATCATTGTGTGTCTTTGTTTTATAAGGTTTAATTAGTCCATTATAAACACACAAGTTATTTCCAAAAAAGCTAGCGTTACATTAAAAATGATGTATCAAAAATAGAATATTATACAAAATAAACACAAGTAAATTTAAATACAAGATGCGTGTGTTAACATAAAAAAAAAAAAAAATAAAATAAAACTAAATAATTACAATTATACATTACTGATAAAAAACACAATAGAAAAATAAATTCTAATCGGAACTCTGTTTTTCAAAACTAAATGGAATCAAACCTTTATCCAATTCTTCATGTGTATTATCACCTATATAACAAGTTTAAAGCAATAGAATCATTTCGTCAATATCACGATTAATTATCACTTAAAAACAATGTGCTTATGAGAAGTGTTTCAAGCGTTACTCACAAAGTGTGGCTTTAGTACCAAGACAAGAAAAAAATATATCATGAAACTTGATTTTAAAACCATAAGCTTTCATTAAAAATATTCCAAACAAACTACACGAACTAATTATTGGATATTAATAATACCAGCTGGGCTCACAGAAAATTATGTCAAATCCAGGTTATCTCCTAGATAAAAAAAACTGGCCTTTAAAAGCTGAGGTTGCGTTGCTTAAATTTATTAAAGCTGTTTTGATTTTAATGTAAACAATGGGAGAAAGCTTGAAGCTTTTCATTTCTAAACTTAATTCTACATGTTTGGCTTCAATTCATGGAGAAAGTTTCAAAATTATTCCCACATATTTTTCTTAGATTTTCCAGTAAATAGTAGTATTACTGGTTGACTTTCTATTTCCTGCCACTTTTTTATCAAGTTTTATTATTATTGCTCGAAAATGTTCTTAAAGTTAACATTTAAAGCAGCTCTTGAACTTATTAATAAACTATATCACTACGTCTATACATAACACAAGAATTTGAAGAGGGTGGCTATTTTATGACACCTTTATTGGCAGTTTAAAAGCCAAATCAATCGGAAGTTTGAAAAACGCGCACGTCACATCTATAGACTTTATTGACGGCTAGGTGAAAAAAGGCTGGTGCTGAAAGGAATAACACAGGCTGGAGATTTATTGTTCATGCAAAATTCGGCACACGAATGGTATCTTGGAAGTAGCAATTTATTTAACCTTGGAATAAAATAATACTAATACAGTAACAGGGGTTTTTTTTTTAAGTTTGTTTTAGAGCATTTTTCGTAAATCTAAACTAAATACAGCAAGCATGAACAAGCGAAAAAAACCAATAAAATCGACATATTTTCCTATGTAATACATACTATACACGAATTACTATTTTCTTTTTAAACGTAATCCTTATTTTACAAATTTGAGTAAAAAACTGCGTAACGTACCAGCTATTGTGAAAAAAGAATAGTGGTCAAATAATTTTATGACATAAGGCTCTGAACAAGAATTAAGGCTTAAGCGTAACTATTTTACTTACTACATTTGAGACTGTCATTCTTCGAGCGTCTTGTACCAACAAATTCGTCACCATTCCTATTAGCACACCAGCATTCCTGACGATGTTCATTACATTTCTCTGGTATAAAAAAACCATCTTCGTCACACTGTGGCGTAAAGAATCCTTGGAGAGGTCTAGGTTCTCCATTGAGCAAAATTGTTGGAACAGATTGCAATGCACGGGCACAAGGAGGGGCTAGAAAAATTCAAAGTCATAGCTTTTTGGATTGGTAGAATGATATGATAAGTATGTTTAGGGTTACTTTGAATAACTAGGTGTCTTTTAGTGTTTAAGAGTTTAAAAGACATGATGGGAGTAATTCTGTAACTTAAACAATGTAAAAGGCTGCTACTGAAAGTATCCTAGTAAATATGTGAAGACTTCAAAAATTCTGAAAATCACTTAGCCATTATCCAGCCACCTGTGACTACCAAAGTTGAAAGGAAAATTTAAGTAGGTGGCTTCTTAAAAACGGAGAAATAGTTTTTTTAATAATATGAACATCAAGCTAATTTATATTTAATGAATGATTTATCAAAATATGGATAAAAAAATGCATTTATAACTAAAGCTATTGCTTTCTCTTAATAATACATATAGTGAACCTTAAATCATAATTTTAAATGCTAAATCTGCACTTTTTGTGCTTTCTGGCTTTCAGAAAATAGCCAAAAACGAAAAAAAAAATTCTTTTAAGCTTCTAACAGAAATATTTGAATTGATTGATGCCATTTCCAAAACAAATATCACCCTTTATGAAAACAGACGACGAACAAAATACACTTATATTACCTGATGTTGGTGTATTTTTAGTTGATATCATTTGAGTTATTATCGTTATTATTACTCAAGTTGATTTAACCAACAAAGATGAAATTTAATGAGACCTTTAATAACCATTTGAATTTATTTTATGTGTAGATTTTTCGATCTTCACATGGCATTGTTTAATGATTAATAGACACTGCAACGTAATGATCAGCCAGAAAATTGAAGAAAATTTATGGACTCTTTGAAAAAGAAAAATATATGTAAAATATATTGTAAAATCCTGTAATCTAGTTTCTAGGGTACAAGATTTTTCTACTTTTTTACTTTAAAATATCACACAAAAAAAAATATCTTTCTTTTATAACTACAAATCATCATGCAAAAATTTAAAAAGATTTTTAAAACCACTTTTGAGAAAAGTGAGAGACATGACAGCGAGGTTTTAAACTCCTTTTACAAATTAACGTTCAGAGAACCAATTGTGATAAAAAAAATTTAAGCTAATATTTGGTTTTTTAGATAATAAAATGAACTTTCAGCATGAAATATTATTCTTTCAAAATCAAAAATAACTTTTTTACACTTACTATAACATAAACATTTGCAAAATTCTACTAAAGAAACCATGCCATCTTTGTCAGAATCGCAACCCTCTAAAAATGGTTTTATGCAGTGCTCATTCTCCAATTTCTTAATTTCTTTGAGTTCTTCAACGGAAAGGGTATTGCTTTTATCACTATCAAGGTGATTAAACATCCATTGGACAGGTAGCAAACATATTCGTTTCAACACTTTAACATCGTCTTGTGGCATGCATGCTAATTGACTGTCTGAAATAAGAATGGTTCATTGATTAAATATCAACATGAAACTTGGAAGTAAAATTAAAGATATTGTTGAGCTCTATAAATTCGGGAAAGAATTACGAAGAACGTAAATTAAACTTGTTACTCAACCATGTTGAGAAAAGTCAAGCATCAGAATGACAATAGATTTTGCAAAACGGTTTTCAAATTCATAATCTAAGATATTCTCTACAAAAATTTTACAAAAATGTTCTCCGAAACATAAAAATCTTTAGAGCTAGATACTCATTCTTATTTATATCATTTTATTACCATAAGAAATACACACTTTCATTTATTTTTACACTAGGGTAAAAATAAATTCTGGTTTCCAAAACATCATTTGGAAAAAAACTAGAAAAATGATAAGAAATTTGGAAACACACTGACCTGCTTTCCATGCATAGCATGACTGAATTCTTTATACCAAAATTTATCCATTAAAATTAAATACATGTGTAATAATAAATACACATTATTTATTAGTTAAAAAAAGTAAGCTTTATGACCCGGTAACGGTTAACATTAGCAAGAACTTTAAAGTTATAGGTATTTAATTCAAATAACTTACACATTGAATTAAGCTTTGCCTGTATGAAGTTTACATATTTCAATGCATGAGGTGCTTTGATTCCTTTGGCTTTGGATATCTTTTCTTTATCATTTGTCTTTAAAACATGAAACCAGTCAATAAGACGACTTGGTAGTTCTTCTAGTTCAATGGTTGAACAGTTCTTAACTAAACATAATTTTAACATTTGCTTAGTTCTTTGAACTACCAACGGTAGGAGTCTATAGTTATATGTGATAGGAGCTATGCAAGATATGTACTTTATACTTGCTTCAAATACAAGATATACAATTGTTAATTAAAGAAAAAGTTCAGGAACATTTGCTTGGGTTAGGTAGGAAAACTTTATGAAAAAGGGGAGATAACAAGCTCTAACATGCGGAAGGACTCAATGAAAGGATGCACTGAATAAAAAGAAAGTTTCAAAAGGATTTTTTCATATATTAATATTTAGATATATATATATTTAGAACTCTTTTGGTTTAATTTTATCATATATTATTTTGAAAAACGATCATATCAAAAGTCTATTCAAGTAAATATATGAACCTCAGAAACATATTGAGAATATGTTTCTACGACATAATGAAAAAATCCTAAAACCACCAAATATTTTATTTATTAATAACAGTAAGTGACGCTATAAAATGTTATGCACAGCTTACTGTGGAAAAACTTCTTTTTTTTAAGTGCTGAAAATCAGTTTTTTCTACACTTTTTTTTTATTCTTTCTTTTTATTACAGGTTTTAAATTTACGAATAAACTCTTAATACTGATGTTTGCAGCATACACTATATTCTTATTTTGAAATAAAACACCTAGTGGATTTTAATTGCTGCCGATTTAAGTTAAACTGAACGTTCACATTCACATCATCCATTGGTTCCCTGTATAAAAATCTCGTCAAATCAAACCTATTGTGGTGCTGAGAATTTTCAATAATTAACTACTGTGAATCAAATATTTCCATGAAAAATTTTCAATGTGTAAAAATAAATTAAAAGATTTCCTCTATAGTCACCCAGCTTCGTGCTCTTACTAATTAGCTTGGTGTTACAATTATTCGCTGGAAAATATGGTTTTATAGTACCCCAATGCCTGGAATTTTTACTCGCGAATGCCTGGGGCAGAAAATAAAATGGCACTGTGTTTTGAAAAGGAAATGATGTTCCTTAAAATGGAAAGAAATATTACCTTCAGGTATCAAGTCGTTTTCGTTTTCTCTGATAAAATCAACCAAGAAATCTTTTTCGTTATCATTGCCGCCATCATTGTTGTAAATGTCGTTCTAAAATTTTAGATTACAAGGTTTTATACTACTTCAAAAAACATCAAAAAAGTCAGCAAGAAACTGTTTTGCTGCGTTTCATAATATGTGAACCCAATGATGTTTGATACCGCATTCATTTTTCGTAGAGACTATTGTTGCTGGAGACACTGGGTTTACATACCAGACAAAAGTCTTATTATGAATGGTCCACTGATCCAATTTACATTTTCAATGCGAAATAAATTAGTTTTTACTAAATTAGATATTTAATCATAAGGCCGGTTGGGGAAGGCATTTGGACTTAGATTTGTCCAAATATGATCAGGCATTTCTTTGACAAATAAAGCCTATTCAGAAAAAAATCATATTTTTCTGGTCTTGGAATATTCTGTATAAGCTTAATATTAGAAAATTAGTGGCTGAAATCGCTGTCAGGACCTCAGAGTCCCAATGCCGTTTCTAGAGAAACCATTAGGGGCTCCCAAGATGTGAATGTGTTTTTTTTTTCTTTTAATTAACCATATGTATCAAAAACAGGAAAATTAATTTAAATTTTACTTCTTTTCCCATGCCTGGTATCGAAAGGGTTAAACAATAAACAGTTTTTTAATTCAATTCATCATGCAGGGTTCAAATTAGGAAAAATTTCTGACATCACAAAAAATAAAGCATCTGCGGGATGTGTTCTGAAACAGTTGGGGAGCTACAGGAAACTAAATTTAAGGAAAATAGTGGGGTTCACAGGTATCCCTGAAAATCCATACTATTCAGCATTAATCGGCACTTAGAACTTTTCCAATATTTTCAATGAAAACTTCTCCAGCTGCATTATAAATCAATTTTATTTTGAAGATCCATTTATTTATCAGCGCGTTTTTGATATTTCTTGTACACCGATAGGTCAGTTGGTAAGATATCTGACTCCTAATCGTAAGGTTCTGGGTTCAAATCTGGGTTTTTACCCACTCAGCCCATGAATAGCATTCGATTCGATTGGAGTACCCCGTTATATGCGGAATCACAAGGCTAGCTAACAACTTTAGTTTAAAATCTTTGTTGCTATCATTGGGAGAATCAGAATCATTGTTGCCTTATAAATCAGAAAACTCATATAGAGGTTGACCAGACACCACCACAGACTTCTTTTGAAAAAACAGGATAGTTGTGAGGTTTAGCAGCTGAAATTTGTTGAACCTTTTGATTATACCATCTATCAATGTACTTATCTGACACAAATGTGCCCCAGTGGGACAACTCTTTTCGGTTATTCTCAAGTAACTCTCCAGATATATTCTTTTCAATTTATTGTACCATATTTGTTTTACTGTGGTTCAACCTACTAAACATTCTCTCAAGTTTTGTGTTTGTAAATGGTGTAATGAGAAGCAATTTGATAATGTGCAAAAAATCGCTGGAATCTCTCTTAATTGCAGGTTTTGAAAAAACGTATGGTCATACTTTCTACTTTCAAATATTTTATGGTAGGAGAAACCTGTGGTCGAATTGCCTGCTTTAAATGATTCTGAAGAACAACTATTTATAACAAGAATTTATTTATGCTAAACATCAGCTAAAGTGAGGGTTTCACTTATGCCAAAATCATTGAATAAATGAAGAATGACATCAAGAAATCTGATTAAGTTTTTGAATATAGGGTTTTCATTAACATCTTTACACCTCTCTTCAACGCAAGTGCTGATTTCCCTTATAACTTCTGTAAATGAATCTTCCAGAGACGATTAGTTAGTTTTAAAATATTTGAGTTTTATTCTCTGGTATGTAAGCACACTATTGTTCTCTTCAATCTCACTAAAAAACTTTTTGTAAATCGTCAAGCGCTTAATACTGCTGGCTAACAAGTTTAAAGCAAGAATTTGGAGTTTAGATATTGTCCAGTTAAACTCTTGTATTCAGTGCACCATTAAAACAGGATTGTGTTCTTCTTTCTGCATACTAACAATTAATAATTTTAACGATGCTAATACATCTAAGTATATAGCAATATGCAAACAAAATTTGCCTTGTTGCCACTTTTTAACAAAACCATCAATCTCAGCCTGTTTGAGTGCTTGTGAACCCGTGTGAGCTAACATGAGTCAATGAGTTATGAAAACATCTGGAAAATATATCTGGTAAAGTTTTTTCTTTATTCAGGCTCTTTTATTATAATTAAATTGGGGATTACATTAGGTTTAAAATGATATATAATATGTTTACTTTCAATGCTTCTTCAGCAAGATATTGATGTTTTTTTGTAACAAGTATATTTTTATTGTTTACACTTTTTTTTCCACCCTGGTTTTTCGATGTTTTGGTGCTGAATGAGGTAATAAGACGAAGTGTATGATCTAGACGCCAATGTAACCATAAGCATCCACAGAAAAATCTTAAAACAAGCTTAAGAAAATTCACGAAAATTAATTAGACATGAATAATACTTGCGTCTAAAATATATTGTTTACAACTGAAAGAAATCCCATCATCATACTTTTGGACTTAAGAATTAGGCCTTGTAACCCCTTCAGCAACACGTTTTGATTATAATTTCAAATAAAAGGTCACATGACTCATAGTAATCCATAAAAGTGGCAAAATTTTTGCCACAATTTGTTCAAAATTTTAACAGACATCCAGGACACTTGCCCTGGAAGTGAAATACCTGGAGGAAATGTCATTAATTAGGGTACATGAAATTAAAATGTTGTATTATTATATCAATAATGCTTAAGGTGTTAAACAAATTATTTAGGAATCCTGAATTATGTTCTGAGTTATGTTTAAAAACACAGAACATTAGATAAGCTATTAAATTATATATAAAAGTTCAACTTTGCTTACAACAACACCTTCGTTTTCATATTCTCCTCTTTTTATATGCTCATCCAATTGATATTCTGTGCGAAGATTCTTCAGTTTATTCACAGTATGTGAGTCCATTATTTCAACTTCGATAGGATCTGTAAAAACATTGATTAACTAGAACAGACCTTCAACAAGTTTAATGTTTGCAGCAACCTTATACAGACTGTTGGATGATTTCTTTACGTGATCCAATTTCAAAGAAATAAAGTTTCTAAAATCCAATTTACTGCAGATAATTTCACAGGATTAGTTTAAACTTAAAAACCAAGATCAAAACAAGATCAAACGCTTTCAATGTTCTCTCTTTAAATAGAATCTATTACTGTTACTAAAGAAAAAAAAGTGAAGCTTTGTTAAAAAAATTACTGTTGCTAGAGTCCAGCGTTTTTGGCACATGGCAATAAACATAAAAATTTTAAGTAATTCAATCTGATTTAAAAACTTTTTTTTTTTAATTATGCTAAAATATCAGTGCCAAAGAACAATTTTTTTTTACAAAAATCCTAACTTTTTCCTCATAATAAAGTGCCAATAAAAATTTTCAGAAAATAAAACGAAATAATCTTAGAGGACCCTGCCATCACGCTGAGGCCAAAAAAAGTGTAAAAAGTGTAAAAAGCATGAATACTATCACCTAAACAAATCTTTAAAAATATTAATAAGTAACAGTAGGTAACAGTAGGGATTTGCAACATAAATCATGCATCTTAACTTTCAGTATAATTGCACAACAATATGATAAACTAACCACATGGGCACTGTCCATCGCATAGAAACTGCAAATCTGAGCCTTCTAAGCAAGCTTTTCTCTCTAACATACAGAATGATCGATATGATTTCCCATCTGTACCACATACTTCTTCGTCTCTTTTATTTTCTCTACAAAACTGACATTTCTGAAGTAAAAAAAAAAAAAAATAAATAATAATAATATATGTAACAGAAACCTCCACAACTTAGAACAAAAAATTTTATTTGAGTTATAAAAATTCCATAGCCTAAAACCATGAATTAACCTGCTGAATTTTTAGAGATCTTTAATAAGTATGTTTCCAACTTATCTCCCTGATAGTGGTAAAGTTAATTTCCACAGAAAAGTTCTCACATAATTGTCTTTAACTATAAAAAAAAATATTTTTCAATAAAAGTGAAACCAAATTTTTAAATGCTAAAATCCTCAGACAAGAAAATGCAATGGAAAAAAAATTGAGAAAAAATGAAAATGATATCTTGATGTGATAAAATATTTTTTTCATGTAATTGATAAATATATCATAATTTTCAATAGTCCACATAGCTTGTGGGTATGAAGGTGAATTTTAAACATAATAGGTATGCAGCTTAAGGGACTTTAAGACTAAAAAATAAAAACTTCCTAAATGGTTAAACACATAGCTCTTTACCTCTGCTTTTATGACACGTTGTTGTAACACCAGTTACTTGTGGTTATACTACTTAATCACCCATTTATCTAATATCAAAAATAGACTGGCATCCTTTTTTTGTAACTAATAATCTAAAACTCTGATATATAAAAGTTTTAATATTCCAGAATAATAAGACAGTGCAAATATAGAAATAATATCTTTAAACATGTTTCATTATAATTTATTTTTATTTTTTCCTTATTTATCTATTTATTTATTTATTTATTTATACCTTACACAGTAATCTAAAAACATATGCAGTGGCACCAAGATATAATATGGATCTAATTGTTTCATAAGTGCAAAGATGTGTTGAAACTAATTCTCTTTTTGAAATGCTGTTTTTTCTAATGAGTATTTTATGCTGAGCATTTTTTTGCTATAAAACTTTGAAGACCACTTCTGGATAGAGTTTGGTTAGGTATCTTTATCAACTGATATTAACAATTTAGAGTCCTGGCTACTCAAAATTTTAAAATACCGGGAAAAAACAACATCATTAACTATTAAACAGAAAAACAGAAAATCAAGAAACTCACTTGTAAAAATCTTAAACAGCAACATAATTCAAACTAAAGATTTACGGATCATTTAGAACATTATAATCAAAACGGGTAAAATTTACACATTTTTATGAAACTTCTCCCATTCTTTCAACGTAAATGATCTTACTGTCAAATCCTGCTTTTTATTTTCCTAAACGGTTCACAAAAGTTCCACATAAACATATAAGCCATTTTGCAGAGAGCCGAAAAATATCCGCATATCTTATACCCTCCAAAACTGTAAAAAATTATGAATCTACTTTTAGAAATTACGCACTACTTTCACGCAAGTAAACTTTATCCTCCAGAGAATTTTTAAAATTACGAACTAATACCTTTTGAAAATTACGGACTAATACCAACCAAAAAATAGTTATTTGCAACGGGCTTATTCCCTTAAGTAATGTAATTGCCACGATAGCTAGGAATATATGATAAAGATACCGAATTAGACTTTATATAGAAAAAAAAAAAAAAAAAAAACCATAATTCACTATATTTCATCCTTTTAGAAAATGCTAAAACATATCTTCCTGGATTGCAATGTGGCATAAGCGAGGATGTCATGAAGCATCACTGTAGATTTGGGGAAGAAAAATAAAGAATATTGGTGTGATATACTGCATGCATGACAAATATTTAAATGACAGAAACCAACAAAATATTTTTTTTCCTTATTCTTCGTAGCTTTTATAGCTGTTGTCTTTTAGCGGTTCATCTTGCAAACACCATTCAGGAACCCAAAGTTTACTGGGCACGACTAGTAGTTGTGGGCCTAATTTAAGCATAAGCACCGTGGAGTTAATAAACTACATTATTCACCTTAGATACTATAGGGGATGATTGTAAGACTTCAACACTGGTGCTCAAGTTAATTGGCTATTTTCTGTGTAAGTTTGAGTGTGAAATTCATGGCGTAGTTTTGTTGCTAGAGAAAGCTCTTCAATCACATCGACAGGTATGCCTATGTGCACACACGCATTATACTTTTTCAGCAACGTCATATCTAAGCGATCTTTTTGAAACTTTTTCCAATCTACTGGCCAAATTCCAGCTGTTCGAAAATCTGCAATTGCATTATACGGAGATCATCCTTTATCTTAAATAGATGTAACCATATTCACAAATATGGATTTTTGAACTGGTACCATAGGTCCCCACTGCATAACCCAGTCATTTAGATGTTACATCAATTATTACATCAATTGACACGTGAGTAAGATGGTCATCAAATATAAGGAGTAAAGACAGGATTGTGATTTCCTCTGTAAATAAGAAAAACCACTCTAAAAATAGTTCCGTTGTCATCCATGCATTATAAAACGTTCCAGGGAGCGCCTTATCTCCACTCCGATTAGATTGCAAATTTTTTCCCATAAAAATTATGAACGGGACAATAACTTTCCATGCTGCATTACAAACTGCTAATGTAGTTGTATTTTGCGACCTGCTCCTTTGACACTTATGACCTTGCACTTTTGTGGATCGCTGGGGAATCCGCTTTTGTCACAATCCCACACCTGTTCTCCACAAATATTGTTATCGTTAATTATCTTTTCAATAATATCGAAAAAATCATAAATATTAAAAGGATTTGTGGTCGCACTTTTTCATGCTGAGCTAATCATGTTCACTCTTTTTAATGAAAGCTTGTTACGTGACATAAAAGCTGAAAGCCAGTCTCTGCCAGGACGATTGTCTTTAAATGGGTTTTTAATATTATGTTCTGTAACATAATCTTTAACTAGGTCTTTAATATGTTCTTTAGTTGGACTAAAGCCAGCTTTGCATAAAGATCCAATGCATTTGGCAAGTACTGCTTCAATCTCATCATCTAATGTAGGGTGCCTGCTAGACCCAAAAAGTTCATTTCCAGCAAGCATACTCATTCTTCCCATAATGCTGCACAGGTTTTGACAGTTTTGGCATGATAACCTAATATAAATTCCAAATAATAGTGACAGCAATAAAATTAACGGCTTATGTTTATCTGGCTGAGTGGTAAAGTCTATGGTTTCTGTCACGGAGGTGAAGGTTCGACCCCCTTTAGAGAACAATGATTTTTCTACACCGTAACCTCAAATGGGAGCTATAAGTATGCCAGAACCAAACCCTTCTAAAATAAATTAGTTCGAAAGTTATTTTTTGGCCCTGTATTAAAAATAAAAATACGTTGAAAATATGTTTGATTGATTGATAACACCATTTCTGTTATCAATAATATCTGCGTTTAGCATTGGGGTAGAATGATTACGTAAATAACAAAATTAAATATATGTAATAATAATAGTAATAACGACAATATGTAAATATTAATTATATAGAGTTAAAGCAATATTAAAAAAACGTCATAAACCACCTTATCTACAATTAATCACACATCCTCTAAGATGTAGGGTAAAATATACGCACCATGTATCTTATCTCAGGGTTATTTCATCTTCAAAATTATATTGCTATGTTAAAAGAAATCCTTCAAGGTATCAAAACATTAAAAAATGAAAACAATGGGCCATCGACCAGATCTCAAATACGAGCAAAGATTAGCCGTGGCTTCCCAAAGTCAATATTGCTAAAAAGCAATATGTTTATGTAACTTTCTCTTATTTTACAGTTTAAGAAGCACCACATGCACTTTTTATGTTCTAAATAACATATATTAAGTTATATTAAGTTTGCATACAATTATTAAAAGTAAAACAAGATTTTGTATATATTTCATATAGAAAACAGGCGCATAAATTTAACCCGCCATTGCTTGGTTCGTAAGATTTACGCGACTTGACTATATAATTTTTGACTGATTTTAAGTTTTTTGATCAAACTAATCATCCTGATATTTATAATTTTTTTACTAGCCTAGTGGTAGTAACATTATTGATGAGATTAGTAATAACAATAACGATTTGTATATGAATAAAGGCAGTTGATACTCCTAATGAAACCAATATTGTTACTACAGATAATAACAATAAGAATAACCAAGCTGAATTTATAAGGATAGGTATTGTGGGTAATTTTTTAGCTAAAATATGATTAATCTTTATGGGAGAAATTTTTCAAGAGCCAAAATTAGTCTTCTATCCAATGGCCTCAAATTTGTACCAACTCCAATCAATGTAGATAAAGCTAAAATGATCTAAAGTAAAGGAGGTACTTCATGTTGTAACCTTCCTATATATTATCCACTTTTGTATTTATAGGGAAAACCAATATTCCAATCAGATAGTTGGTCATTAGGCTTTCATCATATTTAAAGTATATACACTCCTATCTCTGAAATTGGTCTAAGCCCAGCACAAATACTGTTCCATCGCCAATTATGAGATCATTTACCAAAAAGTCCACAGCATTACCAACTTCATAAAAATTGGACACTGTCAGCCGACTAACGAGAAAAGCGATTTTCGATACACAACTCAAAAGTGCATGAATAATACAACCCAAATGCTCACAATCTATGTCATTTACCTGTTTGCACATCATAACCATACAATCAAGTCAAAAATGCCAATCAAGATAGACCAAAACTGGTCAAATAGTGGAGACACTACCAACACATTGACATTCCGAACAATGTTTGACATCTTAAATGAGTTAGTCACATCTGCCTACCACATTACACCCTGAGTAGAGATGTTGTAACGTTCTTATATATTATTCTCTTTTGTATTTACAGGCAAAACCAATATTCCAATGAGATAGCTGGCCATTACCCTTTCATCATATTTAAAGTTTATTTGTTTATCTCATTATAAAGAGGTTTCATTGTTGGGTTTAAAAGAGGTAAATCCCTTACAGACCTGCTAGTTAGAGTCAAAATTTTTGTGGTTAATGCTATTTGGGAACGTAAAGGGTGAGCTGGAAAACGTTGTGAGTTTTGCTGATCTGTAGTGAGCAGTAGGTCCTTTAAAGATAAATAGGATAAAGGTAACTATAAAATTTGGAATGGAGTTCTTAACTGCAATTCTTCCAACATAGTATATTTAGCACAATATAAAGCCTGCAAAAAACAATATGTGGGTAGCACATGTACTAAATTCCGGCTTACATTTAACAACTATCTAGTCTGTTAAAGGAAGCATAGTCTTAAGAAAATTGTTCCACAAATGTCTTTCCATGATCATTTCAGTCAAAAAGACCACAACAGCATAGGGGACTGGGAATTTAGTCTTATAGATCAAGCAGGGGATCTCACTACTTTGCGTAGATGAAAGTTGTTCTGGCCATTTGTGACATTTGATTATGGTCAAACTTGTCTTCTTTACATTAAGCATGTATTAGTAGTCCACCAGGCTTGTATCAAAGTAAGTAATAGGATCTAATAGATCTTTCCTGGTTATTTACTTCAGTTTGATATGCTTGGCAGCATAAATACATGTTGAATAGGTTGAAGACTTATAATATCAATAGTAAGTCAATGCACAAGTGATAATGTATTTTTTA
This sequence comes from Euphysa ruthae, assembly GCA_035046665.1. Taxonomy (NCBI): domain Eukaryota; kingdom Metazoa; phylum Cnidaria; class Hydrozoa; order Anthoathecata; family Corymorphidae; genus Euphysa; species Euphysa ruthae. Next base: position 7,704 of record JAUZNK010004253.1, on the reverse strand, counting down.
AATTAATGTTTGTTTCTGTCACTATGTTGCTTAGCTATGTAATATTTAATTAACATTTTAATTATAATTTATTTCTAGTAAGCAAAAATTTTAGACTTTTTGCACATTTTTACTTAGCAGGAGATTTTAGAATTTTAAATTTTCCCAGGGGATTTTATTTAGTATATATATATAAGCAAGAACTTTCAATTTTGAGGGACCTGGTCAAAAGAAAACCACCCAAGTACAATCTTTTCAAAATAAATGACAAAAAATACATTCTATCAAATGCTATTAGCATGTTTATGCACATGCAAGATTAATACTAAACAATTGAAATCAGACTAGTAGTAGATTTTTTGCCACAATTCTTGTATTGCACCTCTCAGTTATGATTATTTACACTGCTCTAATTATGCATTTTAGCTAAATGGACCTTTTGAAAACATGAGCCCTTGGCCTCAGGTGAAAACGCTTCAAGAGACAAAAGTCTAACTTATTGTTTATAGAACGATAGTCTTGGAACCAATTTTTTATTAATAATATTTGAACAGTAGAAAATAATTCTATTGAGACAATATTGTCTTGCCTCCCCATTTCTTTATTAATAATATTTGAACAGAAGAGAATAATTCAATCGAGATAATAAGATATGATATCTTTGTTGTTAGTTACCAAATCAAAATCAAATCAAAATTAATTTCAATACTGTCCACAGAGAATTTTATTTAAATTTTTAACAAAAAAATCATTATAATTCTATTCAAATTGAAACATCAAACTATTTTAGTATTTAATTTTGTATCTTTACTAAGGTGGGTGTTTCATACTGTAAGTTAAATTGAAATATATTTTTTAACAATATTTTTATTTCACTATGTATGTATCACAAGATCATTTTTTTTTTGTACAAACTATTCTTCCAATAGATCAAAATCAAAACGAAATCAAAAGTAATTTCAAAATTGTCGAAAGAAAATATATTTCTAATTAGCTACAGCTTTAATTGTATATTAATCACCAGTGGTATAAGAAAATTTGTTTTTTGTTGAATTCTGTTGCAATTTTCTTCTATCAATAATTACCATATACCATTTTTAACTTTGGCTTACCAACAAGCTTTCCATGCTTTCGCAAACCTTTATATATTGATTTACTTTTTTGCTTAATTTACAATATATAAACCCTCTAATAGTAATTAAATTTGAAAAAACCATTAGAATTTGAAAACCTCAAGACTTCACTTGTAAATTCGGTAAACAACTTTTACCTATTTTTTGTTTCTTTTAAAAATTCCTCAAAATGGTTGCTGGATATTTTTAAAGAGGGGTGGCCTAGTTTTATGAAAAAACGTGACCTTAATATAGATCAAATAATCCAAGTCACTGAAGAAACTTAAGAAAGGAAACCTTACCCGATTATAGGTATTGCTGTAAACAGAAACAATCAGCAGGACCAGCATTAATAAAGTCATGTGTTTAAAAATCATCTCAGCTTTGATTCAAACTAACAAAAAGGCTTATGAAGTTTTAAAAACGGCTAGATAAAAATTCATTTATCATCAATAGCGAGATATATTCAATATGCTTCCAAATTAAACAAGAACGCTCTTTAAAATATATACAGTAAGAGTGTGTTGTAAAAACAACACAACATATCCTGTTCGTGATTTATTTGTTACTTGAATCCATTCATTAGTCCGACTTTTGTTATAGTTTATTAGCGTTCTACGGGGAAATTTTATTTTTAAAATCAATATAAAATTTCAAAATTTTTTCAAAAGTTATTTAAATGTTTTTATTTTTCAATAATAATTTTTAAAGATTTATAAAAAATAAAGAAAAGTTTAGTTAAGTATGAGCGCAAAACCCCCTACAATTCTTGAAAATTATTGAGTGATTTTATTGGCTGTGACAATTTAAATTTCCCAGAAATTTAAAATTCAGCGCCAAACCAATCCAAACATTTAATATTTATTGGCTATAAAAATTTTAATTTCTTAGAAATCCGTAACCACAAAAGTCGTTTTGTCGTTTTCAGAAATGTGCGTGATTTTAATCGATATAATGAGTTGATGTGAATAATGGCAGATAATAAGGTAGGAAATTAAGTTTTATTGCATTTTTTTTTGCAACATACTTGTGTTGTTTTTTTTAAATTGTATAGAATTTTTTTTTTTTTTTGGAATAAGTTCACGTATATCGTATTCCTTTTTTATTGTTTACTTTTTATTGTAAACATAACCCAAGGTGTTTAAACTTTAACTATTTCATTTAACAAACTGATCAATATGAATTTAATTTTATCAAGTTGCTTATAAAAAGAAATGGAGGTTTTTAAAACTAAAGCTATATTTTTATTCATATGTGGAGCACTTCTCTCACAGGTTGTAGTTTATATTTATATCTCAGAGATATTGTATATCTGTACTGAGATTATTGATATTTTTCATCATTTGGACACCCAGATCCAGGAGTAATAGAGGAAAGGTTTCCAGAGAGACTTGGTTATCATATGTCTGTGCAGGAAAGGGAACTCTGGAAAATAAATGACCGCAGTGAAATAAGAATGACTGAATTAGAGGGTATGTAAACGCCACAAAATTTTGCTGTCCCATTTAATATCCATACATCACAATGGAAGGGTATATGTTCCATTAGAATATTTTAGTCAGGCCCCAAAAATGAAATGATCCATTACTTTATCTTCCAAATGAATCTATCCAAAGTTTAATTTGTTTCTAACCTGCCCTAAGGGATTTATATCAAGCAAATATACCCCAGATTATTTTATTCCATAACTGTTATCAGTTTAGGGTATAGCCTATTAACTCTTTAAATCTCCTGGGTAATTTTGCTGTAAAACACATTGAAGTTGTATAAAGCATTAGTAACGTAATGTAAACTTTGGTAACTCAATATTTATTCAGTATATTTTTTCTCAACCTTCCAGAATTACCCAAAAAACAAAGCTCTCTGATTTTATAAGTCCACTTCATTGTATGAATAGAAAGGGGAGCAAAGTAGTAGATTTTTAGATATCTTACTACTGGAACTGAAGTTAAAAAATTAGACTTTTTTCTTTCAAAATTTTTGCAGTTGAAAATATGTTAATTGAAAAGGTCATAAAAGAAATAAAACCAATCACAAACTATAATGTTTTTAAACATAATTTCAAAGAAACATTTTTTACCCCTCTGGATGTAGTTCACAGACCTAATAAATATAGACTATAATTCTGTAAAAAATATATTTTTTTAAAATTATTTTTTTTGTTATTTTAATTATTGCAAATTTGGTTTTTTGATTTTTTTTTTACTCTGCTTTGGCTGTATCAATTTCTATGTTTTTGTGTATGATATATAACTAAACCACAATAGAAATATTGTTGTGACAGACAATTTTTGTGCCTATCCTTTCCAACATTTGTTGTTTATATATATATATATATATATATATATACATATATATATATATTTCAGCAGCAGCTTACGTTCTGATAAAATTTCAACTGGAGAGTGCTCATTTAATCAAATAACTAATAGTTTTATTTATATTAATAAAGTTCACTGGAAAAGGTTTTTTGAACATATAATTTTATCAATTTCTACTGTATAAGTAAATCAACTAGAGACCTTAGTAAAAAAGTTAACCTTGAAAAAAAATATCAGCTAAACATAAAGCTAAAAATCACTTGGCAAAACACTTTATGAATCAAAATATATTAAATACTTATGAGTACTTCTTTATAAAAAAACTGATATGAAAATACCAAACAGCAGAAGTCAATAGGAGATTAACTAGAGCAAATATTAGTAATTTGTTCAACCTTTTACTTTTGTAGCATAGGCTAGAGTGAGGTTAGTATTTACCTTAAAAATTAAAAACATGCTAACTTGGGTTGCAGACAGGCTTAATAATGAAATATGGAATCGCTTTATATTTCTATTCAAGAAGAGATTATTATGTAACAATTATAGACTGGTGTCCTTTTTATCTAATGTAAGTAAACTACTTGAAAAATAAACTTATATTCTTGTTTTGTAAATTTAATAACTATCAATTTATTATTTGTCTAAAGCAATTATTTAAATATTAAATTAATAAATAGTATTACAAAGCTAATTAAAAAAAAAACGAAAAATTTTCATCATCAAGGGATTGTAAAAATTTTGCTTCAAATTTATTGAAATAATTTGTATAAGTATAAATAAATCCTTTTGAGTCTTACTGTCTTACAATTACATGTAAAACTCCACGGGACTTTATCTTAGGACGTCTGTTGCTCTAATTGTATCTATATTATAATATATATATATTTATATATTCATTATGTAAGAATGTAAACTATGATCTAAGGGGTCTATTTGACAGTGTTGATGCAATTTTTATAGCAGATTTCCAGTAATCTTTTTATTACTGAGATTTTCTCAGTTTTATAGTAAAGAGAGTGAATTAATTTATGTTTTTAAAGGTTCACCAGGGACTTACTTTGGTTTTCTCTGCAGGTGCTTTGTCCATTGCATTGACTGCAAATCTCGCCTTCATGAGGTCAATGAATTTTTAGCCATCTCGTATATGACTGTTAATGGGTCTTCATCTAGATCCAACAGTTCTAGCATGTTTTTAGGCAAGGTTTGACTGGTTTGTATATATGCCCTCTGGTTCAAACGAGACTTGATGCCTGTCACCCTTGTCCATTACTCTGGGTTCTTTGGCTACCGATGAATATGCTTTATACACTTTGCTTTTTGGATTATTGTATCGTATTTTGTTATGTAGCTGTTGTCTGGAGGATTGTCTACAACCAGAACGTTATTGAAGAGGTCTTTCAGAATTTTAACATCTCATTTGATCATGCGAGTTTCTTTTTCCGAGATTGCTTGAGGTCATCAAGGTGTAGATTGTGATCTTTTAATTCTTAACTGAACTTTTTTGAACGGTTCCAGTAAACTTCAATGTGCAAAGAGTGACATCGATCTCATTATTATCTGACGAGGTTGCGACCGCAACACCTTGTAAGGATTCTTGACCTTACCTCAAATAGCTGAGAACTTCTTTGTTTTTACAGCTTATTGCAGTCTTTTTTAAAAATAGGTTCATGCATTCTTTGGACAGATCTCTAAACAGGAATTTTTGAGTTTCACTTAAACACAATTGAAATATGGGTGCTTTTCTATGTTGATAGGCATTTAAAAAATTCAATGAGAACAACGCGACCTATAAAAGTAGTGTTGCTGACCCTGGTTCGAAACGATAGTGACGACATGTGACTTTCTATCTAGGTAAATGTGTTGGTGGTGCATGGAAGCGGCAGTTAGCCAGAGCCTGCTAGCACCTCCAAGAGTGTTTCAATTAAACCAAAAGCTGAGATATACATTTCAATTTTAAACACACCTAATCCCCCTAAATATGGATGACCCGCATATCACAATTATTTATTTGTAAAATCATGATGTGGTTCTCGAGTATTTTTTATCAAACAGAAAAAAAAAATATATTATGTATAAAAAATATAAACTCAAACTTTATAAAAATGATTAAGGAGAGAATTTGAGGATAAAATCTGTTTTTGTTATTTTGATCATAAAACCATTTTAAATAATAATAATACTATAAAATAAAAAAAAATATACAATAAAAATCTACAAGCATAAGTTTTATATTTAGCATTCCATATTGAAATTTGAGACCTGGTTACTTTGGTTGAATATGTATTGAATGTATAGCATTAATAGGCATGCAAATTTGCTTGAAACCACCTAAATTTATTTTTTCATTATTTTTATCAACAAAATATTACTGATGATACTATAGATACTAAAGATGCATGTTTTTTATTGAGAAACTTAATTTCTTTAAAATTGATTAAAGAAATTTAATGTGAAAGTTAGAAGGTTATTTTAGCTGCAATATTTTTTATTGTTTGAAAAAAAAGTTTGCAATTGTAGGGCAACCATTTTAATTTATATATAACTGTATAATTGTAGAGGGGGGATTTCAAAACAAGATATGCTAACCGCAAAGCTTCTTTCAATTTCAATAATTTTTTTTAAAAAAAACTTCGTTTTCATGCAATTCCTGGGAAATGCAAGAAATGAGAAATATTTTTCTTAAATAAGGGTCTGAAAACATTATTAGAAAAAATTTATCTCAAAATCTTCCTTTTTTTAATTTTTTGAACTTTAAATTGCTAAAATCTTGGCAAAATCAACAGAAAAAACAATCCTGTTTAATATAAATCAAATGATATATACTTACTAAAATAAATTTGAAATTTTACTTTTTTTAGTGTAACTTAAAAAAATGAATGTTTTGGATATCAAATTAAAATATTTTATAGTGCTATTTGGATGTACAATTTTTATTTTGCTGTTCATAGCATGGCTAGAAAAACCGTAAAAACTGTATGCGTATGTGCGTGTCAATATATATATATATATATGACAGATTTTCAACTTTAAGCTGTTAATTTTTTATCGTTCTGCTAAGTTAAAACTGTTATGGATGGGAAAAAATGTTTGCTATTGAAACGTTGTTATTAATATTAAAAACCTCTGCTAATAAGATTGAAATTTATTTGAACTATCTAACAAGTGGTGTTTTATGGCTTTTGTTCTATAAATGAGATTAATACCTGTTTTTTAGAAATTATTTGTTGATTTGAATGCTAGAGCCTGTAAATTATACTATTTGCAAGAGTTTTGAAAATTTTGTTTGTATGTTTTGTTAATTTATTTTTCTATTTTTTTTTTTTAATTTCCTTTTCTTGGCATTTTATTTTTAGAATAAAGGGTAACATAAGGGGTGAATGAAGGTCATAACATTCATATATAGCCCTCAATGCAATGTTAATTAATCTAAAACTACTGGTTTGTGAGAACAACATTCAAAAAGCATGTACATCACTTAGAGGATTAAAATATTGGTATTGATTCCTGGGTCATTAAAGCAATCAAGGAGCAAAAGTAATATTTATGAATAGCACAGATGCCGGCATAAATACCAGCCAGGACTATAGGTTTCAGATGCATTCTCATGTTTTTTTATTAGGTTACTTCACTATTTAAATTTTCATTCTTCTCTTTAAGGTCAATGCACTGCTTTTCTTGGCTTTGTTTTAGCTTTAAAATAAACTTCCATATCTATCTTACCTTTCCTCCATTCGTTCAAAAACTTTTTTTTTATTTTTAACTGCACTATCTACACTACTACCACACCATCATATCTCCTTATTGTTAGATGGACGTTTTGTCTAACTGCAAAACCTATTTATAACTTTTAATAAAGAGTCTTCCAAAACTTTCCAATGTTACTTGTAATACTAGCATAATTTAATCTTCATATCTTTTTCTTAGACACAAACCATTTGTACTGGATAGCTCAGTTGGTAACACATCTGACCACAAGGTCTTGGATTCAAATTTGGGTATCCCCTACTCAGCATATGAGTAGCATTTTGGTGCAATAACTTTCAGATTTTAACTCTTCTTTAGTTTCCTACCTAGTAGTTGCTTCTAGCTTTGCAGGAAGCGACTTATGTACAGACATACATTCTAAAGAATTTCCCTACTCTATTTTGTAACATTATACATACATGCAACATGCACACATAAATACACACATACATACATTCATACATATATCCCTACATACATACATACATAAATACATACATACATACACACATACATACATACATACATACATACATACATACATACAT
>JAUZNK010004252.1:0-10515 GCA_035046665.1 Euphysa ruthae | reverse complement strand
CCTGTGTGTATGTATGTATGTGTGTATATATGTATATATTTATAATATATAGTATATACATAATATATATAATAATATATAATATATAATATATTTATAATATATTTATATTTATAATTATCGTTCTGATAACTCTTCCAGAAATTAATAGACGGAACTCATATTATTTTCCCCAAAATTTTGGATTCGGCGCAACAAAATTTTAGATTCTGTACATAGTGCAACGGAATTTTTTCAAAATCGTTTAATGAGGCACAGAACTTTTTTTTGAAAGGGTTTGACTGAAAGGGGATTCCATTAAATGTGGGGAAGAGGCGCTTATTAAAAAAAGATGATTATTTGAGCCACATATAAAAGTGAAGTCTTACCTATGTTGAATTGGATAGACTGTATAACGTTTTAAAATAAGTGAAGTAGACCCAAAGTAATAATATTTGATCATAAAAAACCTTATGTAAATAATGAACGTAAGCATAGTAATGATTTTACAATTTTTAACTAAATAAACAGCATACAGCGTGAATGAAACAAATTCCCCCATTTAGGGGAGGGAAATATGGAATAATTAAATGACTGGATATTTTACATTCTAGATTGAGAACAAATTGTCGTGGAAATAATTTTTGGCAGCAAAAAATTGTTTGAATGAAAACAAATTTTAAAACAAAATTTTAGTTAGAGAAATATTTCCTTCCCTGCATGGAACTTTTGAAAAATAATAAAATATTTGTTTTGAGGAGGTTTGTTGAACAAGCTTTGTGATTGAACTTAAGCTACACATCACGTTAAAAATTTTGATCACCAACCATTTGATATATGCTAATAAAGTCGTTTGATTCGACGATAAACCAGCAATCTTTTACATTTGTTGTTGCATTAGATAGAATAGTTTTCCTAGAATTCGAATCACCAGCATGTTCCAAATCTGTACACCGCTTTAAAACTTGTGATATAGGATTTTCACTTTTTCACTCACATTTTGTTATAATCTGAAAATAGTTCTCTCATGGGAAAGATTGTTGTTGTTGCACATCAGTGTCATGATTCCGTGGAGTTGAACTGAAAGATTGTGTAAGTACAAAAAAGTGAAATATATAAATAACGTGACTTGTGGATAAACCATTGTAGTAGATTCTTCATATTAGAAATCATCTGGTGATTCTATAAAATTTAACTTGATTACAATATAGTCATTGAGATAGTAAGAGCAAGAAAGTGTTCATGTATATCAGGTGACAGAATATTTTTCAGGACAACAAGGCCAATCAATATACAGCACATACTGTCGGGCCTCTGTTGACTTCCATCTTGGTAGCTCATCTAATAATCTATGTTGTCTTGCAAACTCAGTTAGCATAGTTGATTAAAGTTTATGAAGTTACTTTAAATTTAATTTATATTACTTCGAGATAGTTTGCATAATCGATGCCCATTTATCAATAAATGATATACACGTTTTGCAACTCCAGAACAAACTGAAAGTAAGTTATCAAATACAAAACTTTTCACACATGATATACCAGCATTGACTAGAGGTGTTTTATAAAAGTTGATGATATCTCATTTAGTGAAAAGTATTGAATTCATCATCCACTCCCATTCGTAGTGAACTGTGAATATTTGGATAAAACAATCTATACTTATCATAAATTCCTTCTGTCCTGCACCTTTCACAGCGATTGCAACCTGTATGGCCCTTGATGTTTTTTAAAAATTTCTTATCGAAACATCACGCACAAAAACTTTTACTGATATGGCAAACATTTTTTATCATAAGTAAACACATAACCCATGAAGTCCAAGTAAGAACTTTTTCGTGAAACCGTCAACAGAATTAGGTTTCTTAGAACCAAAAAATATGCCATGATAAAAGGTCGCAGATTTAGAAACTGAAAAAGAATGGGCCATGATTGTTCTGACTTTCAATTGAATACTGGAACACCTTCAATGTATACAAGCAAAATAATTTCATCATCACCAAAACCCTTCTTTTCCTTTGAGACTCTAATTATTCATGAATACAATTCCATATATATATATATACATATATATATATATGTATAATTACCACAATACTTAGGTGATGAAGGTACCTTCTTTAGAGCTTTTATGAGTTTTCTTGTTTCCTGATATTTTATCATGACCATGAAGTGCAAAAATATCCAAAATTCTGTTAACTGTACCAGCTAAATTATGAGCAAGAGCTACATCTTTCAGTAGACATGGCTCAGTTTCACTTGAAATATCTCATATATCTGAGTCTATAAGATATGTATATATATTTCCTTTAACTAACTTTTCATCCACCCTTTGATAACAATATCTGACTTTTATTTAACCCAGTGGTAGAATTTGACAGCCCACCTGCGTAACAATGTTTCACTATTGACACCCTGGCATCAAATGTGATTTCGTGAGATTTTTTTCCTTGCTTCATTTGTTTTGTGATTTCAATATCCACCGTCAAGTCTAGTAGCTGGAAATAGCTGGTCCAATTATTTGGAATAGGTACCGTTTTGCCATTCTATCTACGAAGAGCTTTCTTGAATTGTTCGGTCCATTGACCTTTACAAATTTCGGATATCAGAAGCCATGGACCAGTTAAGCTCAATTCTTTTCTTATTTAGTTAACATAGAGAATAAGTACATGTTCTAGATAGTCTAAACTGGTTTATATATTTGCTCAATGATTATTTGTTTGAGTCACATGAAATTTTTTCGGAAAATTATGCTGTGGTTGACAACTAGATATTGATCAATTTAATTTATCTATGGTAGATCAATTTAAGTGGTAGAATAAAGAAACAAGAGGTTGGAAATGTCTATGATCCTTTTTCAATTGGGTTAGGGACAAAGCTTCGAGGAAAATTGACAGACACCGATATTTTTGGGCATAAACCCTATAGAGATCAGTAAGTTTTCGTCATTCATTTATTAGTTATGGTTTTGATCACTGAAGCAAGAGTTCACGAAACAAAATATAGACTCTCGCGTATACCAATATAATTCAGCTCGAAATCCTGATTCTTTTTATAGTCCAAAAGGATGAAAGGTCATCAGAAGAATTTAAGAAAATGGAAGCAAAGATTAATGAAACGAAAATTAACAAATTAGCAGATTACATGGAAGACTTGATTCATGTAACGGAAGAAGAACAATTGTCGAATGAGCCGTCAATCGAACCTGCTAATATCGGTGAAATACAGATAATCGGAAAAACTCTAGAAAAACAATACATTAATGTTATAGTAGGTGATTAGACAATATATATAAGATAAAAGATATATAGGTATATAAAAGTGACATCAGATAAAAGCAAAGATAAACGATTAAACTTGAATTTATATTCTAACCTGCCACACTACTTATTTGACCCAAAATCGGGAAAAAAATGATTTTTTGGCAATTCGCCCACATTAATTTTCGCGGACTAAAATAGGTCTATTTCGGTCTCCATAAATTTTCGGGTACCGCTTTTGCGTAATAATGATGCGCGATAATGTTGCAACACGAAATTTAAGAGAATTAAGGTATTTTAACTACATTGAAAAATTTGGTAATTGTAAGGGGTCTTTCAAAAACGAAAAATTTGAAAAAAAAATGTGTTTTCCATTCAAGAAATTAAAAGGTTCTTAAAATGTCTATAACAGAATTATAACTGCTTATTTGTTTACCTTTTTTTGGGTTATTTAACATAAATTTAAGTTTTCTTCTCTTCAGTCAAATTGGTCAGATCAATTTCATTTTTTGAGATTTCGTTTTCATCTGAATAAACGTGTTTATTGATTTCTTCTACTTCCCTCTCAAATTTTCTTGCATTTGCTGGATTTTTAATACTGCTCCCGATTTCGTTCTTTTGGTCACATCATTCCACATAGTGTGTAATGCAAGACCTCGTTTTGATTTGAATGAATTTTCACATGAAGCGCATCTGCATGCGCCTTTACTATCAGGCACAAAATCATCGCTTACAACATTTGCAGTTTATTTTCAGGACTTGTTTTGTGAACCAAAAATTAAATAAAAACGTTCGATTTATCATTTTTGTCACATAGAGTGTTAATTAAAAGATCGACATGAATGAAAAAAATATATATTTTTGAGTTGCTTAACTTAAGTAATCCGAGTCCTGAAGTTGCATTAATTTTTTAGAGATCCCAGGGCTAATTGATTATTGACTAGTTGCTTATTTAAAAAAAAAAAATGTGTTCTCCAAAAAACGATAATGGTTTTTTCTAAGATAAAAGTTCGTTCTATGAATTACGCTGATGATTAGGTTATATCATGATCTACTTTATAACAGGCCTTAAAAAATGCTGTAGGCGATACTGTTTATACAGAAAATCGGGAAATCGCAATTATTACCGCTGACTTTTACAAGAAAAGGGGTTTAATTAAATTGTTTTTAAAAATTAATTTATAAACTAAATTACATATTTTTGTTTTTTTTTTAATAAAAGACTGACAATAAAAGCAAAATAAATCGACTTAAAAACAAAGTTTGATTTTAATTTATCATTTTTTACGTTAAAAAAAAACTTTATATTTTTCATTCCTCCATCTAAAATAACATTTTTTGAAAAGATTTGTCATGTAAAAAAAAACATTAGTTATAATATCTTGAATATTTTGATAAGAGTTATATAATGTATAGTCTTATTGGTTTATTTTTAAACTTTCATTATTTACAACCTTTAAAATGGTGTGCAAAAGTTGTGTTATAAGCTTTCGTGGAAACTATGATTCCGAATGCGAAGTTAAAATCTTTCGTTTACTGCGCAAATAATATTCAGAAGACAAAAATAGCTTAAAGCAATTGCTCGAGATAATACACCAGGCGCACGTAATACGTTTATTTGTGAAAACCAAGTTTAATACCAACAGAAAGTTTTCGTCTCAGACCAGCGAAAAGAACATACTATTCAATACGAAACACACAACCAGAAAAGACTAACGTCTTTTTTCAAAATGATCGAACTTCCATGTTTAAAGAACTAAAAGAAAAACTAGAAAAAAGTCACATAACATTATAAGTGAGTTAGTCCCGTAACTAGATGTTCTTGCAGGTCGGAGATTCAAAATTAAAGAATTTCTGAGAATTTCTGAGAATTTCTGGTTCTCTCAGTCTTAGGCTTTGATATCGAAAAATATCGGTGATCCTGCCTAGCAGGCTTGTTTCCAGGTTAGCTGAATACTTTTCATACGAAAATCAGCAAAGTCTCTTGACCACACACGATTATGTGTGTATGTAAAGGCTTCACCTAACACTTATTGACACACTGTATCATTGCGTTATTAGAAAATTTGTACACATGCGCACATTTGATATTTGATAACTTATAGTTTCAAATTTTTTTGCTAAAAAGAGAAAACGTATTTCAATTTTGAATGACAACGAGAAACTTTCAAGCCTTAAATACAGTTTAAACTGTAAGATTACAGTGGGTATGGAAGTTGACTGATAAGATTATTATTTGCATTGCTGTGATTTGATATGTTCCAAAAATTAAAATTTAATATAATTTTTATCATCTACATATTTGACCCGGATAGATTGTCCACTCCAAAACAATAATTTCTCCAAGTAATTAGTTTCGCTTATAGTGTTGCCACAACGAACTTCACCTTAACTCCCAAAGTCCATGGCCTTACAAAAAATCTCGATAACCAACAAAGAACTAACAACAAATGAAATTCCACCTAAAGGGTAGGCTAGCATTATCCCGACCAAGCTAATTTCACATCGTCAAATTTGATCACGTTGGAGTCATGTTGTCTTGACATCTCAAGAAACCGATAAAAAAATTTTAGATAAAGCGATTATTGCAATAACTGTGCTTGGAGATGACAAGACTACAAAAGGGGAATTTTTGAGATGCGGAATTTCCAGATTGCAGCAAAAGAGGATGACAAAAGACAGCGTCTAAAATACCAAAAGTTGGAACATCTGTACCGTGATGAATTGCGTTCAAAATTTTAAACTTTAAAATTTTTAATAGAATTTCACTCATAAAATTCTAAATTGTTCTTTATTTGATTCCTTCATTTTTCGGACATCATTGGAAAGATGAAGAAAAACTTATAAAATAGGGTGGAAATCTAATCGAATTAAATAACTCAGTAAAAAATTATTAACGATCAAAACAATTTCACTTCTATTAGGACACTGTGAAAAAATGCTCTATGAGAGGGAGAGAAAATATTATATTTAACGTGGATAGCCAACAAATTGCTGAGACAATAATTCCAGAGGGGCACACTTGGAGTACTTAGAACGCCCACTTATGTCTACGAAATTCGCTCAAGCAAACAAACTCACCAATTTGAGTTTGCGTTGCATTAAGCAATGAGTTATGCTCAGAAACTCAGAAATAACATGGAAATAAATTTCCGCCAGAGGTGGAAGTTGAACACGTAACCTTTCGCTCTGGAGTCAAACGTCCTACCACTGTGCTAACTCCGCTCCATTAATCTCCATTAAAAGGCCTTCTCCAATAAACGCCCACTGGAATCCTATAAATATTTTATAAATTCCCCGATTTTATAAGCGTTCCCCACTCAGGGCGTTTAATGTAGAAAATATTGTGTACTAATCAAAGATTAAAGTAAGTGGAAAATGACTATACAAATATAAAAACAAAATCTTCAACGTGTAGCTATCGTGAAATTCAATTTTCCACCAGAATCAAAAATTTAATATCTTAAGCGGAATTTGGTAATGCAAATAAAATGAGTTGCCACTCTAAAATTAAATATAAAATGAACATTTAAAACTCTACTTTGCTAAGTTTTTCCTTGCATCACTCTCTAAGGACATTCACTGGAGAATAAAAATCAATATCAACATGGCTCTGCATTTTGAGATGTCAGATTCCAAATTGCCAAATAAATATGTCAAGGAAATTGAGATGTTCAAATGGTAATTATGAGGTCTCCGCCACGTTAATTAGGCCAAATAAACATAATAAAAAAAATGTTCTTTGTAGGATTAATATGAAGACAGTAGATAGATACCAACATCTATACACTACACTAAACGAAACCCATATCGTGCCCAAGTCTGAGGCAGAATGACTATTGACACAAGAAGCCATACTTTAGAACCAGCAAAAAGCCGATATTTACTCCCGTGAAAGCTTTGTGAATGGGGTCGTAAACGATAACGCCGGAGCTGATGCTGTCGTTCTGTATAGAGTTACACTGCGGCACCAGTTTTTCCGATCCTCAAGGATGTTCTTGCCGGATAAGGCATTTTGAGTGGCAGCCCAAACGTTGACACTCACCAAGCGAGATTAGAAATTCAAAAAGATGACCATATGCGCTAAGCTCAAGCTTAATTCAATTACAGACTTGGTCAGGAAAGGGCTTTAAGATCGCATCTAAAGAATAAACGAGTTTCATTCGGTTTTAGAAAAAGTTCGAAAATACCACGATATTGAAAGGGAAATACAAATCAGGATGTAGAAAAAAGCATAGAAATCTATAAGAAAACAAAGAAAAGATTGATTAAGAAAGGACTCATAAAAACACGATGTTTCTTCATGAAAAAATTCGAGACTGGAAGGCCATTTTAGAGATTTATCGTTTCTTCTTGCCACTAGCATTTTTACACGCAGTACAAATTGAACCAAGTTTGGTTAGCACTGAGTACTGAATGATTATGACCATCTCAGTTCTAGCCGCACCGCCATAGCACACCTAGCTGGAAGAAAAGGAAAGTACTTTTTCCCGTATAACCTAAAGATTTTTTTACCTACTTAAAATTATGGTATGGGTCGATTAATTTGTTGATTAAATATTAAAAAACAATGCATTCTGTGTAAATTATTTATGTAACTTGGATTTTAAAACTAAATGCAAAACACTTCGCACTCAAAAGAGGAAACTACGGTACGTTAGTGCCATTTTTCCCCAGGAGGAGTCGTATGTATTTTTATATTTATATACTGGTACTCAATTTCGGAAATAAAACCGGTTCTGAGGTCTACTTAGCAACTAGGTATTCAAGTCTGGTTGAGACGACTCCATTCCGTTCATGCTTGTCCAGATAATTTTTTCATTTTCTAACATACTATAGATTCTGCGCATCGCGAAATATCATTTAACCGAATGGATAACTGTTATTTTAAATTTTGGCACGCAGAATTGATTGATTGTTTTCAATTTTCGATTGTCGATATTCAACTATGGATTTTTTTAACACTTGTGGTGTATTGTGTTTTTCTTTAACTTGCAGGTTTCATTGATTGATTGATTGTGTTCGATTTTCTATTGTAAATTTTCAACTATGGGTTTTTTTTTGAACAACTGTGGTGCATGAATTCTTTTTTGAATTGGAGATTTTAAATAAAACTAGTTTGATAGTTGATAGATTCGAACTCATACCACAAAAATGATTAGTGTCTTAATCCAGCACATTAAACCACTAACACATATTAACACATTATCAAACGGCATTAACAACTGCTAAACTACAAAACCTTTTAATGCATGTTGATACGCAACCCTCTAAATGAAAAAAAATAGGGTTTTTGAGTTGCAGATATTGGGGGTGTGGTTCTACAGATCCACCTGTGATAAACGATACACTAGCCCCTTTAACAATTAATAACCTACACGAAATACATATTCTTCAGAAATGACGAAAAACTACCTCGGAAGTGCCACAGAGACATCGGCTTCCCTATTTCAGACTATAAACATCAGAATTCAAAACCTATCTAAGGGGTGCCACGAAGGCAGTCGAACTTTTTAATTTAAGGTACACAACCCCCTTCCAGCACCCTCTTCTAATTTCATTGGAACTTAACTTCTACTAACAAGCGTGTACACAATCGGTTTTTTTTACAAGAAATTAGCTTTAATGTATACGCACATTCAGCGTTAAAGAATTTTATCTGTACAGCTTAACATTTGTCGTGTAAACGGCTTCATAAAAAATTCTCCCTGAAGTTTAGTAGGGGAGTTTCTCCCGAGAATTATTTTTAATTTCAGGCTCATTTTTCGTGAAAGCGCTAGACAGTAATTTTTTGGTGAAATCGTTGTTATCGGCATCATTTCTGAGGTATCACTTTTTTAAGCCAAGATTATATTTCGAGTTAAGGGTGTTATTGCTTGAGGGAGGTCGCTGCACCTATTACAATATATGGCCCTGACCACTTAAATAAATGTTGCAGTAAGAATATATGTCCAATACTAACAAATGAGAGTGATTGCCGCCGGCTCTTATAATCACCTTGTTATGTTGTTTGATTTTGATTTTAGCGTCTGCATCTACATGGATAGTTTCTGTAATAAATCTTTAGTTTTATCAAACTGTAACAAAGGTTTTATTTATCGAATCGTTCTTAACTATTGATAACTAGAGGTTCGTCGAGATTATATTTCATTTTAATCTCTAGAGTATTGGATAGTGGTTATTCATTCATTCATTCATTTATTTATTTAACGTTGGTAACACTTACATAGTTGTATATGAATATAATTATATATTAATAAACACTAATATAGACCAACAAATTTTTTTTTTTATATGTAAATTATAAAATAATTAACAATAAAACAAAAACACACAAAGAACTAATTACCGGCATATTGAACATGTACATCATTTGCAGACCCATGTCTTAAGAGCTGATTTAAAATAAGACAAAGATTTACAGCTTTTGTAGCGTAGGGGGAGACTATTCCAAAGAAAACACGCTTTAAAAATAAGTGAATTGGTGCCGAAACTAGACGTTCTTGCAGGTGGGAGATTCAAAATTAAAGAATTTCTGAGAATGTATGGTACATCTGTCAAAAAAAAACTATCCCATATTAATTCAGGATTTAATTTGTTGACAAATTTATATGTTTCAGTCATTAGACTCTGTAAATGTTTTTCATGAAAGAAGCAATTCTTTAAAGTTAAGTTCAAAGTTATTGTGGATTACCCAGTAAGGCTTGTTTTTGAACACGATGGATAAAGCTATAATCAGTTTTCTTACAAAACATCCATATTAGAGGACAGTATAAAAAACTACATAAAACATAACTATTGACGAGGATTCTCCTTTGTAAAATATCTAAATAGCTTATAAATCTAAGCAAACAAGAAAGCTTGGTATTTGCTATAGTACATAATTTCGGTATATGCTTCAAGAAAGTCAATTTAGAATCAATTCCTAACAGTTCGACTTCATTTTTAATAAATACATCTATTCCACCAATGTTAAAAGAGACTGGTGGGGTTTTAATTCCCAAGAACATTATTTGAAACTTTGCAGGATCTGTTGCCATAGAGTTATTTTTAGACCACTCCTGAAGTCTGGTAAGGTCCTTAGATAGACGAGACCAAACTTTATCAAAGGTTAAATCGCAAGCGTATAGTGTATTATCGTCTGCAAAGTTACAATTATCGGAATCTATTATAAAAAAGAACATATCATTTATAAATATGTTAAAAAAGAGTGGGCCTAAAATAGAGCCTTGAGGAACTCCTAGTGCGATGCTCAACCACTCACTAAGCGTAGACCC
>JAUZNK010004251.1:0-10516 GCA_035046665.1 Euphysa ruthae | reverse complement strand
ATACATACATACATACATACATACATACATACATACATACATACATACATACATACACACATACATACACACAGTTAAATGAAAAATCGTCTTTCTTGTATAGATGAGTTTTTTTACGCTTTCACAAATGATTATATAAATTATTCACTTGATAAGTAATAGAAAACTTATTGTATGCAGGCTCCATGTGATAAAAGTTGGGCAACAGTAGTGGTAGATATACTCAGTTGGCCAAATATCAAAACTCTCAGATATGCTTTTACTTTAACGCTATATGCTAAGCTAAAAAATGACTTTTCAGGACTTAAAACTGATGAAAACTACTGGTTTATAAACATTTTAAGAATTTGTTTAAAACTGATTAAAATCACGTTTTAACAGATTGGATTAAAACTATGGTTTTGGTTTAGAAATGGTTAGAGAGAACACCTGGGTTGAAAGAATTAAATTTTACTTTTTTCAACGAGTTTTCAAATGGATGCTCAGCTTGGTTTGATAACGATCGAAAAAAGGCTGAGGTACGTAATTCTTTATCAGGAATATTCCACATTATTGGTGAAGCCTTCAATATAATAGTTTCTGCCCTTAATTAATTAATTGCTATTATCCTTTTTGACACTTTTTTGAAGACCATCATTATTGTGGTGCTATCCACACAAGTATAGTAAAAATGCTTATAACCTTGACAAAAGAATTTTTATCGGAAAAAAAAAATTTACAGCTCCTTAAATTTCTAACGTAGAACTTAGATATAAATTGGTTAAAACTTTTTCAATTTAGTTAATCGAAGACTTCGCCTTAAGAGAACAGAAGATAAACGATATCAATAAAACACAGGTATTATCAATAATATGTCCCATTACAACATGAGTACTCAGCAAAGAGCCTATCTCATATTTTCTCATATTTCCCATGTAGTATTTTATATCATGTATAATGTCCATGTAGTTTATATCGCGAATCAAATCTAACATTTAAAATTCGTTATTCAATCTTGATTTTTGTATCTTGAAATGCGTGCGTTTTTCTTCTTAAGCCTTAGTTGAGATCAGACACCTAAATGAATTTTCACGTTTTAATAAAACGGGAAGCTGGCTTGTTTTTTGAGAAATTTGAAAAAAAAAATTTTTGTTCATGAAATTAACTAAACTTCTAATAATAGCTCTAATGAGAAATAAAACAGCAAAAATGTTTTATCGTGAACCATATATAACGAGTTTGGGACGAAAACAGGAAAAAAAAATTTCTCCTATGTAATACGTTTAATTTCTGCTATGTAATAAACTCTAAATTTGATACAAGTTTATTAGAGGTGTTTTTGTTGTGGTTAAGCTAAGGCCCAATGTAATTTAGACTTTACCAAATTGTCAAGAGATTGAGCCCAATCTTTCCCTATTTGGAGAAATTTTATTTCTTATTTAACTTTAAAAATCTTTTTTAGACATATTACGAGAAAGTTCTTGATCCGGAGAAGTACCAAGCGATGCTTTCTAAAGGTATTTCATAAATTATAAATCGTAAATCATAAAGCTTTAATATTATAATCATTTTTTTCAATATCTGTTCATTCCAATTGTAGTTTTGGATGAAGAATTGTTGTTGTTGTTGGATAGATACAATGAAAAGACTGGCACTGGTGTATTTCTAACCATTAACCTTAAAACACATGAGTAGATAGATAGGTGGATTTGAGCACTGTAAAATTAAGAGTGCCTCAAATACCATTGACACCTATTAATATACCATGCAAAAAAAATATATTGTGCATGAGGATATAACTTTAGTTCGATATTGAAAAAAAGTTACCAAGAAAGCGTTTAATCACTCATTCAATTCAATTCATTCATTCAATTCATTCATTCAATTCAATTCATTCATTCAATTCCAAACCAATACTGCTAACCAAGCAAAGTCAAGTTTAAGGAAAAAAATCTAAATAATTTTATTAATTTGCCTTTTAGTTATGATGGTAACATTATAATGAAAAGGTGCCCCTCTTTACAAACCAAATCCAATCGTTCCCTCCTAACACCAACCTTTGGCACCCTCATCTCCTGACCCTAGCAAGACACAACAAGAAAGATATAGTTGTGGAGAATTCACTATAACTGGTTTTCTTTCATTTGAAACCAGGGATGAAAATGATATAATTAAATATTAAACATAACATTATTAAAAAAATTTAAATGTATTTTTAATATTGGAATATTATTTGGGAAGAATAGAGACAAGTTTTTAGTTGATAGCAGATGTGGTTATCTACTGATATCGAGAAAAATCTTAAAATTTGAAATAATACAGTTGCAAATAAAATCAAAGTTTACAAAAAAGGGAATATAACACCAAATATTCCTAATGGTTAAGGACAATACTACATTTCGTTTTTTACGATGGAAAAAATAGAAGATCAGATGGGCTAGATAATTTGTTAGAATTTTATAGCAAAAGGGTTATGACACTGGGGACTTCCTCAAATACAAAGAGCAATATAAAGTTTAGACTTTAAATTGGTAAATAAAATAAAATTTATAGGTGGGGTTTTTTTTGCAGTAGGGCAGTAGATTGAAGTAAAAGAGTTTATAACTGAATGTGAATGGGATAAACAAAATAAAATTTTTTAAACAAAGTTAAAATAAATGCACAACGTCGATAGCAACTTTAATAACTGTACAAAATTGTTGTACTAAAAAAATAAAAATAACATTTTATGGATATTAAAATGTGATTCTAAAAAAATGATTGATAATTTTTTAGTTGACATCTATTGAGATAAAATATTGATCGAATATAATATATATCACGATAATTTATAAGAGATTGTTAACAGCATCGAGTGACTTGTTCCATTCAGCAATACCTTGGTTTTTAATTGAGAACTGACCATACTTTCACAAGCTTTTTATTAACAGCATGCCATGTTTGATATTAATGAAATTTATCTGATTTCTTGAAAAAGTTCCATAACGGTAAAGGAATATTTTGATTAATTTAGAGTCAAAAACAAGCGTCATCTTTAAAAAATTTAATTTAAGAGTGGAATAACATGTGTTAGTTTGTATTAGGTTTTTAAAGATTACGGTCTCAGGGCATAATGTTTCTGGAGAAAAATGAAATTATTTTCTTACTGTTTTAAGTATTTTTAAATTTCAAATTGTTTATAGAACGATACATATTAAAAATAATAAATTAAAAAATCTGATGAAATACCAATAAAGACAACCTCATATGATGAGATCATATCTGGACAAAATTTTTCTACATCAATGGTTTTAATTTGGTCTGATACGGCTTTTAAAACTTAAATTTCTGTCGTTGCACGTAAATGAATGAGCATAATGAATGAGCATAAATAAATGTTACAAACATTGTTTTTTGTTATATGTTCTGATTTTCCGAAAAACCTATTTCTTTCTGATTTATGTGTAACCTCATAACCTCATAACTACATTTTTTAATTTTTGGTTTCTACTGGATCTAATGTAGAATTAAACTAAACTTTATAATAGCCTATTACAGAAGACTTACAAGTGTCAACATTCTACGCATGACTTAGTTACCTCGAAATTATCTGATCTCCTTATATCTTTCATAAGCCTGAAGATTTTCTCAGTTTATTTCTCAACTATAAACTTTTTCTTTTTTATTAAAAAATTTTGGTAGTAAAAATCCATTTGTAAATCTTAAAAATGCAAATTTCTTTATCTTCTTGGCAATATTTGCTAGTACTCATTTTATTAGATATGGTTTTGTTTGATTTAAACTGTCATTTCCTTGAAGATGCACACAAACTTTAGTATTTTCAATGATATCTTCAATTAATCTCATCTACTGTCAAATCGAAGCATTTTAGTAAAACTCAGACTGCAAAAATCCATTATATTGTGTTAAATAATCATCAAAATTTTCATTGTATTTTATTTCACTTTGTTGGAATATTCAGAGAAGGTGGCTATTCCCATCAGAATATATTCAGCAGTCTGTCGATGTTAAATAATTATATGATATGTGTTTAATCCTATACTAAACTTACTCTTATGATATAATTAAGCGAAATTTAGTAACTCGGGAAACGCCAAGTTTTGTACATTAATCAGCAAACTTCTGTGGAAAAATTTTTACTCAAATGGCCACTGGTGTTGGTGGAAGCTTTTCATCTTTATAATGCAATTTGGAATATAGATACCAACGTAAATTTGCAGTCTTTTGTTTCCACCAATGCAAAGTCCTAAAAACATACTATTACAGAAAACACTGTTTCGGTTTCAATCGGTTTATGAAAATCTTTTTTAAAAAATCAATATATACCCAATCATTGTATTTCGAAAATCGTGGATCATAGGATAAACATATATGCATTTTGCATGTTTTCATTTCATTGATCTTGTGAATCTAATTAACTACAACCATTCCGTCAATCACCAGTACTCTTTTTCCAATCGCATCTATATTCGCCATTTGATTTTATTGCGCAATTTTGACATTTACTTGATATGGTGAAGAAGTTTGGCTATGTCTGTACATGGTAGTGACTTTCCATATAAAGAAATCAAGGCTCAAATTTGGATGTTTAAAAGATGCCATTAGGAATCAACTAATCAATGACTTTTCTTCCCTCAGAAGAACTTCTTTTACCTTTACTTTTGACTTTTTTTCATTTGGCAGTTCTCAAATTTCTTTTTTTAAGAGCAGACCATAGTGATGTATCACCTTGAAGTCGTTCCTTGATAAAGTCCTTGTAAATTATATCTCCAATCTCCTGATGATTGAAAACCTCGTCAACAACATGGTCTGGTAACATTACTTTTGAAACGACATAGAAAACTGAATAATTTGTCAGAAAACCCACATCATTATTTGTGAGAAAGCTCACATCATTATTTGGGAGAAAATTCACATCATCATTTGCGAGAATACTCAAGTCATTATTTGCAAGAAAACTCACATCATCATTTGCGATATTGTACGTAATGTTGTTTTAAAATAGAGTTGATAGCTGGTGCAGTTAGACCAAGTCTGTTAAGTGCATTTTTATTTTGAGTCAATCTGACAATTCCACTGACAATTTTCATTTTCTGATTGTATTGCTTTATAGCGTGTTCTGAACCAAAGGATGTAAATAGAATATTACTTTTACTTACACTACAGTTTTCATTTAGACAATCCCATGTTTTTCTATCTAAATTTTTCGGCTGTAATATAAGTCAGCAATATAGTGGCATCAACCTAGCTTAGTTATTCTGGTCAAGGGAAAAAAAGTACTTGGCAAGCAAGTTAAGTGATGAAAGATGCAGATTCCAAAGCTCTTTTCAAGGTGATTGGATAAAAAGAAGTAAACACTCACTCATGTCCATGTAATTTATTAAGAATTGACTTTGAAATCTAAGGGAGTTTATAAGTTCCTAGTGATTTAAACAAGCGATCACTGAACATATTTATATAGTTAGTTTTTTCAGTTGATAAGCTTGATTGATGCATTAATTCTTGTTTAATCTCTAGCCACTTTGTCTAAATTGCTCTCGTGTATGTATTTCCCCATAACCCTCAGCATTGCAAAGGCAACATGTAACTCTTTCATCCTAAAAGCAAAGTTTTCACCGATATCCTTATCGGATCTTTGTTGCATTAGTAAACGCTGAGAATGTTTCATGGGTGGTATTGGTTTTGTTATTTTTGCCGTTCTATTCTAACAATATTATCACTTATACTAGTTTCAGCAGATCTTTCAATTTGAAGTGATTTGCTCCACACGTCATATTTTTGTAAGACTACTAGGCCAGTCCCATGGAACTCGGATTTGAACAGATTCTTTCCGGCCTTGTTTCTGGCTGGTGGGCGAGTAAAGACATTTCCAGGTATGTTCTTCTGCAAAAATGGCTTTAAATACCTTTTAAGGTTTTCATACGTGATATTGATACTTGTCTTGTCTAACACAGGGTCAGGTGATTCAATAAAAAAGTTCATTGATCGTTTTAACTATTTCGATGTCCTCAATTACCCTATCAATATTATCCAAGTTTTGAAGCGTGATTACTGATTAATTTACACCCTGTTATGCTGATGCACGATGGTATTTTACATTATCTTCAACATCATCAGGTGCGTTTGGAATTGTGTGAAGTCATAAGAATAACGCTCTATATGATAATTGCTCTGCGACCTCAAGCGTTCTTTCTCTTGTACTCGTTAAACAAACTTGCCTTGCCTTCTTTTTTTTGTACATGTTATGGAAATGCTTTTGACATATATAGGCTCGGAAGATCTGAGAATTTTTCTGCTGAGGCTATATATTATCGTCTGATGCTCTATCCACATTAAATTCATTGGTAACAGAACATGATTCCCTTTTTGAAGTAGCTTGAATTTTTAAAAATCTTTCTTTGCTTCGCTTAATTTTTGTTGCATTGGTAAAGCTTTTGTAGCACTCCTTATAGTAAAAGTAACTGCCATTATCAAATTTGTTAACTTCTATTGAGACGTTCCCAGCGCCATGATACTTTCTTTTCTGCGTAATCAGTTCTCTCTTTCAGGCATCGGAACAGTTTCTCCAATGACTCTTCCTTCTAGAATGAACAACAATTTATTAATCGTTAGCGGATTGTTAAGGTTACTTGCAATACACTGTAACTTCGTTATTTTGAGCAACAACTTATATTTATTATCTTTTCTCCAGACTTCTGGCATTTTATGTACTTTGTCCGGTTGCCTGATGAAAATCTACTTCTTTTTTTGGTACTTTAGTCTCCATTTTAATTTAATTTCATTATAGATTTGCTATAATGAAGCAAAAGTAGTTATAAAACAAACATGCAAAGAGTGTTTACCATTAAATAAATTTACATTTTAAAAAAAATAATGGAATAAGTCAATTGATAATATCCAACAGTAATTGGCAGCTTCTTAGATACAGATATTTATTCTCAATGCTCTAGACCAGATATATACAAAATTTTAAAATAATAGAATAATTCAGCTTTTAAGATCTGGTCAGTAAAATGCTACGTTTTCAACTTTTTAAAAAGTTTCATAACTTAACATCCAAATATTTACAGTATTTTATTTTTTTAAATTTTGATATTCTTTTTGCTTACTGTAAAGTTTATGACGTCATTCCAGGCTAGCAGGTGGGAGCAAAAAAAAATTCCACCCTTTTACATTATTTGACGCAAAGAACACATTCCAGCAAAAAATTGCATCTAATAAGCTTGTGCACAAGGGACCTAATGTCATGACAACCTGGTCTGTGCTATATGACTGAGTTAAATAATTTAAACATTTAAAGTTTAGTTTTATTATCTAAAGAATAAAACCGTGAAGATTATAAAACACAGCTTTTCTATGTGTTCATCAAAAGCCTTTTGTTTAGGCTGTTTTTATTAAATTTAGCGAATTTAACTAAATAGTATGTAAAAATATTTAGATTTAGAAATATGTAAAAATATTTATCACAAACCTTTGCGTTTTGTTTACATATCATCTCAAAAATTTATGAAAGGCTACTAAAACAAAGGGAATGGTAAACATCTATGAGTGCAATTTATTTTAGGTGAAACGATCTTATCACGTCACGCTTTCTACGGAGCTATGATGATTTTTTTTTATCGAGATGAAATTTTATTTCACCAACCTTTCCAGATGCTCAATCTATTGATGGATGTAGATAATTGGGTATTGAAATGGCGAGGTAAAAGATTTTATCCTGTCTAATTATAGCAAACTTACATTTTTTAACAGGAACACTCTTATGGAAAACCAAGAGATTCAAACAATAAACTTTTCTGTAAATGCTAGACCGTTGAAGCATTTAAAGAAATGTTTATTGCTTGCATCTTTATCCAAGAGTTTTTGGAATAGTTTAGATAACATTCGTAAGAATTTCAAACGAAACCTAAATTAAATTCTGCGTTTAAAATTTAATCCGAGGGAACTTTATTTTTTAAGAAAGCAATAAATAAAATTTATTGCTAGGGATTTTTAGTGTCCTAGTTTGGATTTTAATGGAAAAATCTGTGTACAACGTTGATTAAAAAAATATGTATCTGGAAATACAAAAGTTAACAACCACATTAGTAATTTACAGAATTTTTGGATTTTATATTGCTGTTGTAAAGTTAATTCAATTTCATTCTATAATTATTTTTGCTTTTCTTGAATTTTATTTCAGACATGATTGAAATCAGACTTTTTCCCCAATTTCTTATTACGTTCCGAACTGTCATCTTTAACCAGGAAAATGAATGAGAATTAAAATGCTTAAAAAAGTAGAAAATAAATTAAACCAATGACGAGCATATAACATTAAAAAGTGTTAAGATCAATAATTAATTGTAATTACTTATCACAAATCATTTTACAAGCCTTGCTTCAATTGGAAAATTGGAAAATTTCAACCCGTTAAGGCTGAGTGACAGTTTAGATAAAAAGAATAATTTTTTACTGTAATATTTAGCCAGTCATGCACTACTGGTGCAACGAATGATTGGTTCAAATTTTGGATCAGGAGGATCTTCTGGTTATCAGTACTTGAGAGCTACTGCTAGGTAAGTTCTTCGTTATTAACGGTTAAAATTAATAAATCAAAATCGAACTGAAAATAATTATAATATTTTTGTGCGGTTTTTTGCATAGAAAATTTTGCATAGTAATTTCTTGGAAATAACTGAAAATTTTATTATAAAAGATTCTGCTGGGAAATTTCCGCTAACACTTGCATTTATTTAGTTTTTTGTTCTTAAAGTTTGAAAAGAGTAATTATTGATGCCATATACTGGAGAAAAACCTTTTGTCCAATATTGCACCATTATTCAGAGTTCAATTATTGATATTCATTATTGCAGCATTATTCAATGTTCAGTTATTGATATTCAATTATTAGAGCATTATTCAATGTTCAATTATCGATCATTGAATATTAGAGCGTTGTTCAATGTTAAGAAACTATTGCCCAACATATTAACTATCAATTTTTTTAAATCAAGCAATTGTAAAACGTGTTATCAAATATCAGATCAATATCAATGCCCAATGTTGCACAATAAAAATAGCAAGCTGTATTTCAAACGGGAAAATTATCGACGTGTGATTGAAAAATTTCAACAACTAATGAAGTGCTTTGTTTTTTATCTAAATTTTGCTACAGGTTCTCTGTCTTAAAATGTAGAACACACCTTAATATTTGAAGCAGAAAGCTCCAGGCATTCAAAAGTCGAAAAAGCGAAGATTAGAAAATTACAATAAAATTTTGAAAATTAAAAAAAAAAAGTCAAAAACTTCCAGATGGTAGTATTTATTGGTTTCAAGTTCTTGTTCTTCGTCCTGCCAACCCTTGGTAATGGCTTTTAATTGCGCTCTTCTAGTTTTCTCTCCAAAGTTTTTTTTTGGTCAATATTTTTGGTTATGCGTTTTTGATCCTTATGAAATGAGGACACTGCTATTTTTGCAACAATTTTAAGGTTTAGTTGATTCATAACTCTCTGAACACCAACAGTTCCTTCATTAAAATATAATACAGCAGAATTCACTCCCAGTTGAATGGTAGACTTGTGAATAAATAAGTTCCTTGTACATCTTGACCATACAACATTGTTGAGTCCTTTATTAGAATGCTGCGTTTGACCGTGAGTACATATTTTCAAAAGTGTGTCTTCGCTCAATTCTTAAATTTTTTTTCGAAATAATATCATATATCCAGATTGTTAAATTAAATTGGTTTACAAGCCATGTTGGCCTCATAGAGTAATGCCTGATGAATCAAATTGAAAAAAAAAAAAAACTTAATTCAAGACTTAGGAGAAAGGCCAACAACAAGCCTAAGTTAGTGTTGCTAGGGACCGTTACTAGGGTAAATTGTTTGATTAGGCTTACATGAAGTGGAATTAAAAAAATCACTATGTTAAAATAGACTTCAGAAACATTTTCACTGATGTTGAAATGCTATATAAAAAAAAAAAAAAAAAATCTCATAAACCAAGTTTTAATAAAAGCTGAGATTTTTTTAGTGGGTGAGCCACCTTAAGGCCTTAGTTCTGAAATTTATTTTAAAACTTAAATTCTTTTGAAATTTAAATTAATTTTCAAGTTTTACGCCTAGTAGCGGGAAAATTTATGACAAACGTGTTATGTTGCCTTTTGTCATAATTGTCCCGATTTTCTGATAATCTTAAAATTTGAATGTAACATAATATTTCATGGTGACGTTATACCCTCTTTTTACGCCCTTGGGCCTTATCTTAATTTGAATCCTTGGTGTGAATATTCATCCGTTGAACTAAAAAACAGGTACAACAAACAGTTTTAGATACAGGCGTACACAAGTTACCATATGTTTAAATCTTAAAACATCTAATAAACGCGCTACTTATTTTTGCTTTATTTTAATTATTATGGATAAGCCCCAGATATTATAGCCAATCACCGACATAATTAGTATATTAGGGTGCGAACTTGACATTACTGCTGTAAGCCCATACTACATAAACTGGTAATTAGTTAGTCTGATATTAAGGGAATTTGGAGGTAC
>JAUZNK010004250.1:0-10516 GCA_035046665.1 Euphysa ruthae | reverse complement strand
ATATTGAAGTGTTGATAATTGAATATTGTTTGTAGTTCTGCTTACTTGGATAGTAAATGCACTTTAACCTAAATTTAGTTATATTGGGCATATCAGGAATTTTGGATGTATACACAGCCGTTTCAGGTGGAAGTAAAAAATTTAAATTTGTTTGTTTGCTGGTCTTCAACTGATGCGAGAGATTGTCATGTGACCTCAAAAGCATCCATGATTTGTTTATTCAACAGAAATGAGAGATTGGATACTTCCAGATAGGCACATCATCTCAACAGAATCTGTGATGCTCATTCATGATAATTTTTATAATAAAAACGAAAACGTGATAAAATGTGGGTTAGCTGATGTAATAGGGCCTCACTGTTCCTTTTTTTTGAAAATTTACATGAATAATCTTGAAAAATAGCACTTTGCAAGTTGGTTTAATGAATTATCTACGCTGCTTAGACTCAAATCTATTAGTGTCATGCAAAAATTCAAAATTATTTGTGGGCAGATTTTTTTTACATGTTGCCCAAATATTCCTTCGCTTCAATTAGAAATCTATTTTTCCGAATATTATATTCTTTTAAAGAAACTCCTAAAAAGGAATTATTTCATTTACTTCAAAGAATTTACTATCATTATCAGTTTGTCAAGGATTATAAGAATCCAGTTAAATCCAATTAAAACAAAATTTAGAGTTTCCAATAAATTATATAAACAAGTTTTTAAAATTCATAAATACCTACCTGATGATAACTTTGCATTATTTGATGCATCATTTCAACCTCTTCACTCTCCATTGTTTTTATATAAAACATTTTATCTTTGGTAAGAAAAAATTTTGCTCCACTTTGTCCTGCAGAATTACTGATTACAGGTTGAATCAAGAATGATCTCTAAAAATAAAGTACAATATCTCCATAGGATGAAATGCAATAACAGTATTAATGGTCTGTTTGTGTGAATCTAAAATTGACAAAATGAGCTATATTACCACTTTTGATCATTTTATAAATTTTTGTAACTGAACTTTCATTTATTTTTATCGTTTGCCAAAGTTCTCATCAAATTCTAACAATTTTTTGCACTAAAACAATTAAATACTTATAAATCTCTGTCTATGAACAAAGATATCATGAGAAATAACTTCTAAAAATAACACAAACATTCGTTCTCAGATTTTTATTTTTTTTTTAGTTTTGCACAAATTAAATGGATGAATTTATTATAACTGAAGAACTAGAAACACCATTGGAAATTTTCCAAATACTACCATCTTATTTATTTTTTATTAGGTGGGAAAGAGTGTCCTTTTTAATTCCAGATTACATTTGTTTTGATACTCTAGAGAGATGTTTACGCCCTTAATCATTAACTCTCTGTTTACCAGGCTTTTTGCTACACATTGTATTCAGATGAGGGGTCCAGTGGACCATATTTCTTTTTATTCATAACTTAACAACAAATGATTGAGTAAATATTTTATCCTATTTTCTTCTGGATGATTTAAAAATATTTTTTAAATAATTCAGAATTGCCTCGATTAGGCCAGATTAACAATTGACAAAAAATTAATTTTTCCTCAATTGTTTTTAATCAATGCTTCGTAAATGCACTACTAGGCTTCGAAAATACTCATTCTAATATAATGCTGATATAGAGAAATTTACCATAATGTATAATGGACATAATTTGACTTGAAAAATAATGGGTAGAAAGCACAACTTAAATGTGTTTTTTCGATACTCTTAAAAACATTTTCACAGGAGAACGCAATATTCTGTTAGTAATATTAGTTTAAAATATCTCAAAGAATTTTGGCGCTTTAGTTTGGGGGTCGATATCATTTGTATATAATTACAGCTAGGAACTGATCTGACAAATATAGATAAACTGATGAATTTAATTGGATTGACTTTATAGAAATCCAAAATTTAAAATGCTAAAGAGAGGTTGTTTTCAAATATCTTTCTGATTGAAAATTAAAAATTAAAATACTCACAGCAAATAGGCTTTCGTCAACGTTAAACCGCTCTCTGAGATTACGGAACACAAGCGGAGTATATTCTTTAAACTTAAAATGACCAGGCATGTTCTCCCTAAAGTAAAATAATAAATGAAATTTCATTGCAATTTATTTAAAACAGTCTTCCTTGGTTTTTGCTATATTTTATAACTTAATAAGGAAATGTCTTTAATTTTCAATCTCTTTCAAAACAAACTTATAAATGAAATGCATTGTTCTTTTTTATGCATGCATATAAAAGAAAATGCATGTCTCCAATAATCTAAACAAACTTTTGAATCACATTCATTTTTTATGAAAAGAAAGTATAATTACATTGTCTTATTGTTTCTAAGATATATTAATATTTATCATAATCTCTTAAAGGCTCTTTATCTTCAGAAGAATGGTTTAATATCTCATGTTGAAAATTCTCTAATGCCAATAACTCTTTCAAATACGTGATATTCAAATTCGAATGTCTCTAATTAGCCAAAAAAAAAAAAAAAAAAAAAAAAAAATCTGATTTATAGTGACCCTCATTTCTTTGTTATGAAATATGTGTAGGGTGGTATTTTTAAAAATTTTTAAATTATCATTTTTCTAATAGTAGTATTGATAAAGAACAAAATTATAAGTATGATTTTATCCTAAATTTTGAACTAAGAATAGTAGGGGCGGATCTAGACGTAGTCAACATGGTCATGTTTAAAAATTAGTAGATAAAATATATGTTTAGCAAATTTCGCTAGAAGTTTATGGATACATACTTAATTGACCTAGGTGTAATTAAATAATGTAGATAGATGCTATTTTAGCTTAACAAATTTATTCAACAGCTTTAAAAACTTAACCATATTTGTATGGTGTAAACATAACTTAAGCATCCGTATCTCATCTAGACTACTACGAAAGTAACCTAGAAGTCCATGGACCCAACCAAATCTATCTGAAGCATGTGTAAAAGAATATAGTATAGTGACTTTTTTGCATGCAGGTCAAATTTTGACAACATTTATGAGTCATTTGGACTGATTGAGCAAAGTGTGAAATACTGTTTTCAGATTGGGTTAAAAATTTCTGACCTATATTCCATTTGGTACATTTGGTATACCATTTTGTATGTTTTGGTAAAAATTGAAGGAAAAAATCAGTCTGGATGTCTTTTTAAAAATAGATCTAAGCCACAGCATGTTTCCTGTTTTGAAAAATATTGAAGAAAAATTTTTTGATTGTCTGAAAACTATTCAAAATAGTCTTGTAGGGAAAAGATTATTTAAATGTAGCAACAAAAGCAAAGTTATTTTTCGAAACTAGTTTCCTGCTATCAACCATGACATGCTTTATTTAATTAGACGATTAAGGTGGCTCCATAGAAAAAAAAGTTTGAAAGAAACGGATATACTGACTGAATTGGCTCATAAAATATGATTTACATCAAAAACTCAAAAAAAAATATATTTTTTTTCAAAAATTCAGGCTAAAGTAGCAAAATTTTATTACCTAAAATGTCTATTGAAAACATATTTTAAGAGTTATAATTTTTAATCCATTGTAAATAAATAGGTATCCTGGAGCTTACAGTCCAATTCCCAAATTTCATTTTTTAAATATTTTACTGTTCCATTCAAAAAAAGTTATTTTATTCATTATTGTATTTAATAGAAAAAATTTAATTGAATAGCAGCATTAAGCCCTTCATTTTTAATCAAAATATATTCTTAACTAAAAAAAAAAAAACAACAACATTTTTCATGATGTACAATAAAATCTTTTTTATAGGTTAACATACTCTCTATGCTCTTATTAACAAATTACTATTTACCAAAATATTGTAGAAAGGTGTATTAAAATTGTTTGATATACTTCTTCATGTGGAAATGTATCAACAAGTATGGTGGCAGAGTATACATATGTATTGGGCAATTATCAACCTATGTGCTGATAATTGAAAAACATGAAATATAGATTGTTTGGTATCATTGGAAAGCTTTGTAATTATGACCTTGTTTTTTGGTCCACCTATATTTATGTAATTTTTTCTGGTACAGCTCAGTCTATAATATAATTTTTTGGTCTTGACAATGTTTCACATGTTTAAGAATATGGTTCAAGAACCAAATCTTGAAAAAAATCTCTTTGGTATATTTTTTGGATTTTAAAGAAATTTGTTTGAGTACGTTCGTCACAAAAATAACAGTAAAAGTTCTTTCAGATTATGGTTAAAAGAAGAAAAGTTTTTTTTCATAGAATTTAAAGTAAGTCAGATGTGACCTCTAATAAACCTTAAAATGATTTTAATGTTATGCCCCACATGAACTAGAAAGTGTGTGACGGATGTACAGTATTTTTTTACGCCCGTCACGTACATCTGTCACAGTAAAACTGCTGTTTGAAATACCATCTTCCATGAGTGATACACTTCCAAATTTAGAAGGGTTTTTGGGTATACTTGCTAACTTGGTTCATCCTTTATTTTTTTTTTAAAGCTAACTCGGTTCATCCCTCATGGTCTTCATAATTGTAGACTAGCTCCAGAATTTCCTTTTTCACTGACCCTGACTGAAGGTGGATAGAGTATTGAAAATAGTGGTAAATTTGTTTTGTATTTTAATCTTCCTAGCATCTTTTAATATTCTTTATAGAAAAATATATTGTTTATAATTTTTCTTTAGATGGGGAAAACTTCTGACAAAGAAAGACAAGCTAAAAGAAGAAAAAAACTTAAGAAAAATAAAGAAGCCCATGATGCACACCTTGAGAAAGATCGCCTAAGGACAAAATTGAAACGGTTACAAGATAAAAAGAAACAGAGCAGGATGCATTTCATACAGCTGAAAGAGTAAGAATTGCGAAATATCGAAAACTGAAAAAAGAAAGAGAGCAAGCTATATCATCTTCTGCTGGAACTTCGTCACCCTTTAGAATAAAACAATCAACTTGCAAAGCAATTAAACGAGTAGAAAATTCATTGCACAAATCACCAAGAAAGAAAAGGTTTGTTTTGGCAAAAAATTGCAAGCAAGGCTGGTCTTGAGATAACAGGTTTAACTGGAAAAAAAAGGAGTTGTAGCAGCAAAGGCCTAAGTCAAAGGCCTAACATAAAGGAGATCAAGCAGATTCGATTTTTGCAAGAAGGCATCCTATTTTTTACACAAAAAATTATTATACTTAGTTTAGATATATATTTAATAATACATCAAAAAGTTAAAAGCTGAGAAGTTTTTTGTTCTTTTCCCTTTCTTTTCTTCCTTATATACAAATTAATAATTATATGTCAATTTATCAACCACAGACAATCGAGACACACCATAAATCAAAAAAGTTTCCAGCACGCCCAAACATGGTCAACATGCCTGAGCAGAGTGTGTGAAGTGGGAAGGGAAGAGGGGATTGTGTTAATGGTGGTTTGTTAAATATCATAATTAATATTTTGACTAACTTGAAAAATTTCCTAGATCTGGCTCTGAATTTTTTCATAAATCTTTAATAAACTTCTTTATTTCCATAATCAGTTCTTATGAATTAATTGAATAGTATTGGATTATTGTTATTTCAAAGCAAGCAAAGGAGGAAAAAGTTTGATAAAAGAGTACATACACAATTCCAAGTTCTTTTCTGTGTCTATTTGATTATTAATCAAAAGATAAACCTGAAGTTGAACATACCAACGGTGGCGTATAATATTTTTAACTGCTTGTGGCTTTTTTTTCCAATTAATAAGGTGTCCTAATGGCGTATAAGTCTAATAATATTTTTATCATGATTGTCTGCAAAATCAGTTTTTGCCAAAATTGAACTGAACTAAGAATTTCCATTAAAATCTGCAAATAATATTTTGAAGAAAATATTTTAAACTATCATTTTGTCCAAAAAAAAGTTGAAAATTCCGTTTTATTTTGTAATTATCAATGTTTTAGATTTCATGGATTTCTAAGATTTTTGAAATCAAGATTCTGGTAGGAATTCGATCAAAACACATGATTTTTATTTCATGAAAAGTAAGAAAACAGGGAAATTATTTTCATAGTGTAACAAGGACCTTAGAATTGCCCTATTACCATAAAATGGAAATTTTTTTTTTACATACAATCATGGCCATATTTATTATATTAGAATTTTATCAAATTTTGGCACTAGTTCACACTTTCAACCAGTACTCGAAATTCACCTCGTCAATTGTCAGCATGATTGCTAAGGTAATTATTAATAAACTAAGAAAAAAAATTGCAGAGGCAGTTTTTTTGTCTATCATAATTCTTTCCGATGTTTTGAAACTTCCACAGCAGCTGAATCAATTCTAAATCTACGGAACTGCCAAACTTTTCCTAAACAAAATTTTACGGAAAATTCAATAAAATTGGTCTCCAGGCCATTAGAAGTCCTTTACCAGTCAAAAATCGCCTGCAAAGTGAAAGCATGCGACTTGTCCATTCCATTTCATTTTTTTATTGTATCAAAATCCCAGTCTTGACTATAGAAGTCACGCAAAGTGTTAATAAAAAAAATAAAAAAAAGAAAAAACTGCTGATGCAAAACTATTTTTTCCGAGGTGATATGCGTATGTCTCTGCAATCTTTTGCCAAGGCACATTTTGCCTAATTGTGAGAACGGTTGAATATATTTTTATTTTTAAAAAATAAGCTCTAGTGACTAATGCACTCCCGAAAATAAAAGAAAAGATTTTTTTTAAGCCCAAAACAACCTTTTTTGGTTGGAGTCGCAATACAGAGTAAAATGAATTTCATGTACATAGATAACTGACATAAATCAGCTGAGCTTTGTGATTCAATAGTTAGAAGGCACGCAGATGTAAAAGATGCATTAAAGAAAGATAGGAAGTATTTGCCTAAAGATAAATGAATTAATAAAATTAAACGCGGCAAGCTGAAGCCATTTGAAATTCAGATTAAACTTATCAAAGATATGGCCGTCTATTATGGATATGTTCCTTGTGGAAAATTAAATCTAAGTGACAATCCTGTGCAACTTATTCAGTGACATTTTCCATTTTATGTACATGCAACAGAGGAAAAGGATGCATGGCAATGAAGGTGTGTACTATGTAGAAAAATAAAAATAAAAAAGGACTCTCGGTTTGAGTATTCCCTTGTAATGTGAGTTTATGTTTTCAAATTTACTATAACATAAAAGTGTAGGAAATAGTTACGATATCATTTATTTTATTTTACATAAAAATTTGGTTATATGCTGTTTCATTTTGCTCTTTGATGCGAATTGAGACCATGAAATAATGACAAGAATAAAAAATAAGATCTGGATATTCTGAAAAACTTTTCATTTTTTGTAGAAAAGCCTCTTCAAAAAAAGGTGATGTTGCCAAGAGCTCAAAACTGCTTATGGTTATCGAAGTATATAAGAGAATTCCATTAAGATTCTGAATAATACTAAAGCTGAGACAAATTATACAGAGATTGTTAAAACGTAATATAAAGCTCGAAATAATATTAAAAACAGAATTTAAAAACGATAACTTCAACAAGGGAGATTTTGATAGAAAATACTTATATCAGGACACCTATAAGCCAATTCTAACTTTTGTAATCATTTATTATTCTTTTTTTATATATAGAGCTTAAATTTCTAGGCTAAAATGAATAAAGCTGATTTCTCAACTCTAAGATTCCGACTTTCTCTCATACATGGAAGTAAAATCAGAAAGCTGCATCCATTATGTGTTACAAAATTCTAGACCCTGCTATACATTTTATAACTTATTTTTTTGATATAATTAAAATTTAAATAAAGCCTGTGGTTCTTGGACATACCCCCATACAAAATAATATTTTGAAAACAAGTTATGCAACAATTTTATCAATTGTTTATGTTGCTATTAATATGATCATAGCTGATTTTTTTAATTTTAATACACAGCAGTAGTAATAAATAAAACATTTTAGATTATTGATTCAGTCTTTAAATAGAAATGTGTTCAAGTTTGAGAGTTATTTTAAATCCACAGCAAGAACAGTTGTTATGACAGTCAAAGACATTTCAAGAATGAAATAGATCGGAAAATTGGCCTAAAGTTCACATTCAAATTAACTTACTTGTTATAAAAATGGTTATCCATTTTAATTTTACTGTAAGCCTTGAAGTCGTCCTTTAAAAGCATAACGGGAGGTGCTACATGGGATAGTTGAGATATCTAAAACAGTAATATATAAGTCAGCACAATTTGTCTTAGAAAGTTAAAACTTGAGAAACAAACTGAAAATATGTAATAAAATCACAACATTTGGACAGTGAAACATCCTAAAATCTAACAATTTAACAAGTCATCATTACTGCATGACTATTTTCAGAAACTTGAGAAACAGCCACAAACGAAGAAAAACTTATATTAGTATGATGAAAAAGTAAAGAGAGATGTGTCTCTCTATTCGGCATAATCTCAGCTGTGATTCTCAAAGATTAAATCTTTAGGCTAAATTTAGTACTTTAGTACTCGATTAAATTAAGCTTACTATTAACAAAAAAAATCAGTTAAAAAAGGTAGAGCAAGTTAATCATTAAGTTATCATCAAAAAACCATAATTAAATTTTTCATTTGAAGATAAATGAATTCAGAAAAATACTGACATTTATTCAGCAAATGACAACAGTTTACAACGACATTTTTCACTTATAATCTTATCATACTATTTTATAAATGAAATCGATAATGCTATATTAATTCCAGTTGTAAAAATTTAAATCGAACCTTTTAAAAAACCAGGTAAAAACGTTACTTATTAAAAACTTTACTTTACTTCTTCTTGAAGAAATATTGAAAAAGATCATTTTTTCGGAATTATTTTGATGCATATAAAATGTTCTCTATATGTCAGTTGACACTTTTTTTCCTGGGGTCACAATGCTAGTTATAAAATATAATAAATTTTATGACAACCTTAAAACGTACATTGTTTTTTTAACTATTTTTTCTATAACCTATATCGCCTTTTCTCTAATTTAACAAATCATAAGCAAAGAGTTATCCTAAAATTACCATAATTATAAATGGGTTGAACTTGAAGTTGTAATACCTCAAAGCTCTGTTTTTATTTTATTTATACTGTTTCTTGAACAGAAATGAGCTTGCAAAAAGAGTAAAATAAAGTGCTAAATTGCTTACTGATAAAACATTGGTTTTTCCATTTTTCATGGCACTCTTCCATAATAATCTGTCCTGCGCCAATGCACTTTAAATCCCTTTCTGCTTAAGGTAATTATTGACAACCTGTTCCCAAGTCAGCTGTGTTCTACCCTTCCCATGGTTTTCACATACATCTATTCGTCTCAATTTCTTAACCCAGTTATCGTTATCCATTCTCAACATAGTCAAACTACCTATATCTACTTTTTGAAGTACTACTCTAACACTTTCTAGAACATATCTTTCACATAGCTTCTGAGAGGATTTCCTATCTGTCAATGTCACCTTACATACCCATCTAACCAACGTCATATTTTTTCTCTCTAATCTTTTCAGGTCACTTTCCTTAACTGCCCAAGTCTTGCCACCATAAACAAGGATGCTTCTTACACAAGTATTAAAAAGCCTACTTTTTGCCGATAGTGAAAGAGCTTTAGCAGTTAACAAAGATAGATGTTCTCTAAACTCTTTCCACCCACATCTTACCCTGGCAACGCACCTTTCCTCTGCAATACCATTTACATTTATGATGTCTCTCGAAGGAATCACTACCTACAACCACTGGATTCATTGGTTATCTACTGGGTAAAAAAACATTCCCAGAACATACTCTACATTTATAATTTTGTTTATACCAATCAGTGTACCTCTGATACCACTACAACGCCTATGTATCCAAAGCTTACAAAAGTCACACTGTTTTCAATTTCTAACAACACTTCTCCTACAAACTGAGCATGGGAATCTTCTTGATGGTCATGGTGGTGCAATTCCTTTGCCACTTACAATCACTTTTGTCTTTGACATATTTTGCTTTAGTCCTTTAGATTGAATCCCTTCTTACATTTATTAAATTTATTAAATTTAAGAATCAACTCGTCTATACTCTATACTTAATACAAGATCATCTGTATACAACAATTCCCATAGCACCATTATGAAAAGCAAAGGGCTAAGAACAGAGCCTTGATGAACACGAAATTTAACAAAAAATTCCTCATTAAAAGAACCATTTATTCTAACACAGCTTCAAGCATTGTCATAATGGATTTCACAACTGAGATAATCCATTCTTCAAATCCTAATTTCCTCATTGCCCACCATATAACTTCTTGTGGAACTATATTAAAGCTTATTCTAAGACAATAAATGCAAAATACAATTTCTTATTCTTTTCCTTTCATGAACCCAAATTGCATAGTGTCAGTATTGATATTTCTCTAATTAGCTTCTCTATTACCCTTTCCAAAACCTTAATCATCTGGTCAAGCAATTTGAGTGCCCTGTGATTGCCTCTCTCTCTAGAGCATTCCCCTTTCTTTTATAGCAATTTAAAATTGAACTAGTCTCCCAATCAGTTGGGATTACAC
>JAUZNK010004249.1:0-10516 GCA_035046665.1 Euphysa ruthae | reverse complement strand
AAGTTACTTAAAAAAAAATTAAGGAATACATCTATATTTTTAAAGTTAAAAACGTTTTTATAATTTTCGAAAATTTCGGATTTAAAAAAAGCGCACCGTCGCCCACGCTAGATTCTGTTGTGAAATATAAGCCAATAGAAAGCCACTCAGAAATAACTCAAAATCAAAACATTCAGTACTGGTACATCAACTTTGTTTGAAAATTACTTCATAGAATTTATGTCTAAAGTCAGATCTTTGATTTTTGAGAAATATAGCCATCAGATTTTTCCCTGAAATGGTTGTTTGGCCGAGCGGATTAGGCATTGGTCTCCGGATCCTAGAGCTGTGGGTTGGAACCCACCTTGGTAGAACCAATCTTCTTTACTGTAAGCACCACACACGTAGGAAACTTCTGAAATAAATAGCTTGGAGCTAATTTCTGGCCCCATGTTTAAAATTATACGTTGGAAATACGTTGAATTATAATCATAATTAATTTTTAATCTTTATAATTATTAACGAAAGACTAGCTTGTAGCTAGAAAAATCTTGCAACAATAGCCAGCTTGTTTTATATAACTTCAAACATAAAATCATGAGATTTAATGACTTACATTAGTTTTTATTGAAAACCGTATTAAAAACAAAAATACTTACCATTTCGTTTCTGTTCGGTGATCAGTGGTATGTCAAAGAAGTCTTTCAACAAAATAAAGTTTCTGAGAAACATTTATTAATGGTTACATATATTTAAGTCATTTAGTAAGTAAAACTAAGATTTTTAAAATTAGGAAGGCTAACCATGACATATGTTTTGAAAACGTATCACATAAATTCAAGAAACAGACGGGGGTTTAAAAAAATATTTATCAGATATATTTTAAATTTGAAAAAAAATAACAAAAAAATGTTTTTCCGAAGATATTGAAAATAGACTCATATATTTTTAAGTAATGATAGTGAAGCCCTTATTTGAATACTGAGAGTTGATTAAGGTGGTAGATCACAAATATATCTCAAATATTTGAAAATAAATAAATATTAGCCAAATTCTTTTCACGCGGTCCGCACTCTTGTTTTTGAAATTCTTAAATTTTCAAATTCATTTACAAAAGAAACAAGAGATTTATTCCAATCACAGATGCATTAATAAAAGTTCGCTTCTTAAAAACATTTATTATA
This sequence comes from Euphysa ruthae, assembly GCA_035046665.1. Taxonomy (NCBI): domain Eukaryota; kingdom Metazoa; phylum Cnidaria; class Hydrozoa; order Anthoathecata; family Corymorphidae; genus Euphysa; species Euphysa ruthae. The sequence goes on along the minus strand of JAUZNK010004249.1, from coordinate 9,353 downwards.
ATTCTGACCTGGAAACTGATTTAAATATTTTTAAAATGTCTGTGGACTCATTAGGCGAGTAATGTAAAGAAAAAGTTTTTCTCTTCTAATGACATTATTATAGTACTGATAAAAAAAATCTGGAAAGCATGTAAACCATATCTTTCAAAAAAATGTAATTTACCAGTTGAAAACCATTTTCTTGTTAATAATGGCAAACTATTTGCTGATGGGCAACCTGGAGCTGAATTCTTAAATATTTATTATAGTAACACTCTAAGCGAATTAAATATATATTGGCATATTAAATTATTATGTTTATAGATGTTGGTAACAGTTTATATGCGAAACATATTAACCAACCTAGCATTTAAAAAAAAAGAAAAGAATTCCACCCTTGTAAAAATTTATTTGATTTTAAACATGAACAGTTCTAAAATTACTCAATTTGACTTGTACAAGTCAAATTGATAACTGCAACAATTGTTTCAGTTATCTAGCGGATTGTATCTATATCTCTATTAACAACAACAAGTTTCCTGATGAGGTGAAATGGGCTGACATATCTATTAAAAAAATGAGATGTCTCTTAAATCCTCCGATTAGCATCTTGCCTAGAATTTCGACGATCTTTGAAAGATTGGTTTTCGAACAGATCAACCATTTTTTTAAGGGAGGTTTTTTTTACGCATATTGGCATTGCACAAAATTTTTTGCAAAAGTGGCAACGAAACTTGAATAGCAATGGGTTAATAGGTACAGTTTTAATTGACTTATCTAAAGCATATGATTGTATCCAACATGACCTAGCTAAGCTTGAGACTTATGGGTTCTTAAAACGTAGTTTACTTTTGGTGCAGAGTTATCTGAAAGGAATTTAACTACGTCTCAACCAACGTTAAATAAATCTATTGAATTAAATAATAGAGTACTTACCATACTTTTGCGTTTTTGGGGTGGTACATAAAGTTTCCCATTATCAAAATTTGTTGAATAGTCATGAGTTATTCAAGTTTCAAATCAGTAAAGAAGTTCGAAATTGAAAATTTTGTTAGAATCGAACACGAAAAGAAGATTTACTATTTTTATCATAGATGAAAATTAGGGAATCATTCGTTCTTTAAATTTTTCCGAGGTATAAGATCTAAATTGAAAGTTTATAATTTAAATAGGTTGTCGATGAACTGAAATTATTTTATTGATGTGATGTGTTTGCCCCCAGATCTGAAAGCAGTAATTCAAGTAAGAAAGAGAAAGTAGAGAAGTACAATTTTACATTGCATACTGTTAGATCTATTTAACTATGTGAAATTGTTATGAAAGATTGGTATCTATTAAAACACCAAGGTACTTAACAAATTTTGAAGGATAAAGCTTTTCGCCATTGATTTTGATCTTGATTTCATCATTTATCTGATTCTAACGTGCTGAGAAAGAAATAAACTCTGTTTATTCTACATTCACGGATATTAAGTTGGCATTAAGCCAGTGGACTAAATTATTTAGATAAAAATTTATAATTTTATTTAAAATTTATAATGATTTAAAAATGCACACAAGATTTGCGCCATCAGAAAAGTGATAAACAGAAGAGAACTTGACAGATTTATGTAAGTCATTATTATAAATCAAAAATAACAGAGGGCCTAAAACAGATCCTTGAGGAACACCACATACAATAAAATAAGATCCATACCCATTAATAGAAATAAACTGTTTGGGATCATATAAATAAGATTGACACCAATCGTTCGTTTTTTATGCTACGAATACCATATTATTCTAATTTGGAGATTATAATACTGTGATCCACAGTATCAAGTGCTTTCTGAAGATCAATATAAATTCTACACACAAAATGACCAGTATCAAGAGCCTGTCTGAGTTTTTCAGTTATACGGATGAGAGCATGAGAGGTTGAATGATTAGATCGAAGTTTTGTCAAACTGTTAAAACTGTTGAGGACAGAGTTCAATCTGGAGTACACCAGTTTTTCAAAAAGTTTGCTAATATTAGATAAAAGTTACATTGGTCTGTAGTTATTGCATGAAAACTTAGAGCCTTTTTTATATAAGCGCAGAGTATAAGAGATATTAAAAAGTTTAGTAAGAATGGGAGAAAAATCATTATTGAATTTTTAAAGTATACACGTTGGTAAACTATTAGGTCCAGATGCCTTTCTAGATTTCAAGTTTTATATGAGTGAGGAAATTCCAAGTTGATCAGTAGGAGAAATTTGTAAATTAAGAATATTTGGATGGTTAAGATAGTTATGAAAGTTTTTATAAGAAGAGTGAATGTTAGTTTTAAGTTTTTGTTTATCATGTATGATGTTACGACTTTGGATAGATTTTAAAATTCCGTTTGTGAACCATGATTTAAATTCAAAAAAAGTCAAAGCAAAATTTGGCATTAAAGTTATTATCATTAAGCACACCAACACAGTTCATTTCTAAAATATCAGAGATGAAACACTCCTTATCACAGTTATTGGTATTTCTACGAAAAATATTATATTTACGAGGAGTTAAAGTCGCGACAAATGAAAAATTGAGGTAATTGATCCGAGGCTGATGTAGTTAAATTTCCAGATAAAATTCCATTATTTGTGAGATAAGAAAAAAATATTATCATTAAGTGGTTTAGATCGATCTGTTATTCTTGAAGGAAGAGTGATAAATCGAAGAATATTTTAAGAAGTTACTAAGTTAAAGAATTCAGAAGTTTCATTATTAGCACAGCATTGTAATAGATCAATGTTGAAGTCACCTAATAGTGATATAGGTTTATTTTCAGATGATAATTTGAAAAGAAGAGAGAATAAGTAATTATTGTTGAAATCATTTATATCCATACAGGTATGTCTATAAATACATACAACAATAATATTTGATTTTTTAGGACAGACTATTTAAACAAATATAAATTCAAGAAAGTTTGGTTTGTACATGAATAAATAATTTATAGTCTTAAGTATTAGATAAATACAAAAGATCCTCCACAGTAAGATTCCACAGGAGCTTATTCAAAATTAAAACCTTCAAATTCAATTGAAACAGAGTGTTTTTCCTCGGTCTATTTTCGGTTGTTCTAATAATGCTGAAATCAAAAGCAATCAAAAGAAATCAAGCAATGAGAACATAATATTGAGATCTTCAAAATGTTATTGTAGGGAGGATATATTAAGATGAAATGCTAGGAAAAAATTACTGCTATAAAATTTAGAAGCACAGAAATCATCAATATCATAATATTTACAGTTCAACTGGTTGATAGATGCCTCGTTAACATCGTCAGAATCTAAAATGTGAGAAGTAAAATAACCATTAAATTTAGAAAAAAGTTTTTTATCAGAAGACGGAAATAATGTTGTAGAAAAACGTATATGTTCAGTACTTAAGTATATATTTGAGGAAAAAAAGCAACTTAATTATGAGATACATCTGTAAGTGGAAAAATTATCTCTAGTACAGATAATACAGAAACATAGGAAAGGATTTGATTGAAATAAACGGTCATCATTATCACTAAGTCCATTACATTGCTATTTTTTTTTGTCTGCACTGTTCAATAAAATTGATTCAAAACCTATATCTGGATTTTTATTGAAAAAAAGGCCCCAAAGTTTTGTTGAAACAGGTAATGGTTTGACAGAAATTGTAATCGATGCAACAGAGTTAAAGTTTCAAAGCGCATCAAACTTTTGAGTTAATCTCACTCATGTTCTCTAATTATAAAGACACGCAGACCGGAAAAGCCTTAATTGGTATTTCTCTACATGGCAGTGGCATATTGTTTAGTGAAATTTACACAGGATCCATCTCAAACTCTGAAATTACAGAAAAATCTGAAACAATATTATTTGTTGAGAAATCATGAGTGTTCGAGGTTTTACTACTCAAGATTTTTGTGCTGTTAAAGGTATATCATTAAATCTCCAAAACAAAAAAACAGCGACGAATTTTTTCGAAGTGATGTTACAAAAAATTTTGATATCGTGGCTACATGTATTCATGTCGAAAGGTTTATTGGTGGAATGCATGACTGGGGATCATGAACACTGTTTGGCCGATAAATCAGATTGATATTTTATCTTCAACTTAGCAAATGCTAGGTCATATAGTTAGTTTAATAATGTTACCAATAGGACCTAAAGAGTAATTATTTGTAACAATATCGGCATGTGGCTCAGGGGTAGGTCATAGGCTTTACATGCACTAAGCCTCCGGTTCGAGCCCTGCAGTGGGTGGTGATCTTTTAATAAGTTAGACTTTTGATGATCTCCCGCCATTATGGTATATAGATAATTAAAAGAAAAAATAAATAATAAATAAAATAAAAATAATTATAATGAAGCCGTGTCAAATTTACCTGAGTGTTTATAAGATAGAGTGTGTATATAGTTTTTATATAATATATTCTTCATAAATAGGTTAAAATAGAGTTTATCATGAAGTAAGGCAATCTTTGGAAATCAATTAAAGAAACAAAACTATTTTCTAGTTGTTTTTTTCCTCGGTTGGTTAATGCAGATTTTTAAGATAATCTGGTTGATGATGAACAGACTTTCTACAACATATCAATTTACGACTGGCATACTTTTTGGAAAACTTAAATTTTCTCAAAGGCTTAAACAATTCAAAACCAGGTTCACATGATCTTTAATTTCAAAATGATTCCACAGTAATATTTTACTGCCGCTATGTAAGTCAACACTTCTTTAATAACCAGCAACAATATATAATTTTGTGTAACCAAAAGACATTTTGAAGTTTTTGTTTCAGGGTGGCAAGATTGCAAAATGCAAAATTCTGCATCGGTGCCCTGCATTTGCAACTGGCATTGTATATAATACCGAGGAAAATTTGCTAATGTGGTTATTGTCCAGTAACACCTGCTGCTCGAGTTTTCATCATCAATAAAATTCCTGATGGACCCAAACCATCTGGACCACAACCATATTTATTGTCATTTACTGTCAACTAAAATATCCACACATTTCAATTTTTGCTTTCGATAACATTTCAAAATTTTTAATCGCAGCATTTTCAAAAATTTTACACTGTTTGATATTTGCCAAATAGCTTAGTCTGGTGTTGAATCTCCATTTTTTACAAGGTCCCAAAAATTTTGTTTCCCTTAAAGCCCTAAAAGTTATTTATTTATTTTTTATTTTATTTATTTACCATATTGGCGGGAGATCATCGAAAATTGAACTTAATAAAAGATGACTACCAACGGCAGGTCTCGAGCCGGAGTCTTAGCGTATGTAAAGCGTATGACCTACCTCTGAGCCATGCCAATATAAATATGTAAACGACTTGCTGTAATGTATGTAGTTGCTACTAGTACCTGATGGTTTTGGAGCACACGATAACATTTTTACAACGAATTTTATGATGATATCACATATTTTTTCATGTGGGAATTTGTTAACAACTGCGATGTTTTTAATATTACTACTGACATAAGTGTTTATATGCCATTCATTTTAATAATATAAAAATTTACAAGGCCAAATTTTTTTTTTGAATTCGGGTAATTTCATCATGCTAACAAATTTGGGGGAAAACAGGAAATTATCATATCAAGAAAATACTTTCAGCTCAACGACAACCTATTCGCATTATAAAATTTCAACCCTTTAGATCTGCTACCTCGGAATCATTTAAAGAAAGAAAAATTCCCTTATTTTCATCTATGGTAAAAATAGCAAATCTTCTTTTCGTGCGTGTTCAACTCTATCAACAAAAATCTTCCATTTTCAGTTTCGAATTTCTTTACTGAAACTGGAATAACTCATAACCATTTAACGAGAAATTTTGATAATGGGAAACTTTTATGTTCCATCTCATAAAACGCAAAAGTATGGTAAGTATTCTATCATTCATCAATACGTAAATGAATTGTAAAATTTAAGAACTTTAGCTTTCTCCATTTAAAACGGTATCAATTCAAAAAGATTGTCATTAAAATTTCTCTTTAATCTTTAAATTTCGTTTTTAGTTTTCGGACTTTTTTTTCTACTTTTATTTTGTCTGGTTATTTTTATTAACAATTTTTGCATGAAATTTATAATATTTTGTCAAGATCTATCAAATGGTATCACTCATTTATCCAGTTTTTAAAAAATAATTGTATAATTAAAAATATTATTTTTGGAAAATATATTATTACTGGTTGATTTGAAAGCAATCGATACTCTGCAGAGCTATTTCGGTTTGATGATTCGCCAAAACGTCATAAACGCTTAAAATATGAAAAAATATATTTAGGCGGTTTTATTTTATAACACCAATGTACCTAATGAAAGTGTTCGACACCCACTTATCAACAAAACTTTTGGAAATTGCGATTAGTTATGCTGTAATAGAATCCAATGATGGGCTTAGTGGACTCTATTCTACTTATCGGTCACAAGGATTGAAAACAAAATATTTTTTTCTTAGTGGGTTGTGTAGTCGTGATTGTTCACGAATCTCGCTAATGGCGAAAAGGTCCTCTAAAAAGGGAATGGTGCAAAGAAAAACCATATTCCATTAAAAAAGGGTATGTTGATAGTGAAAGAAATTCTGATCTGAAAAATAAAACAATCTGCATATTCTACTGGTTCATGTTAACTATTTTCGAATCAGTAATTTTTTTATGAATTTTAAATTGCTTTTTTATTGGTTTAATGTTTTTACTCTATATTGGCATGATGCTGACAAGATATTCGTGTTAATGTTCCAGAATTTTCTGGGTAGCTTCCTTATACCCATAGCATGGAGTTTTAGCAATTTTAATAAATCGTTTACATAAGATACATTTCTGTGAATTTAGGCTTATTTAGTGTACGGTTCCATTTTTTTAGTTATTATGATATATACATTATTTTACATTAATAATTATACATTAATTAATATATACAAAAATTTTAACTTAATAACATTTGTGGTTTTTAAGATATTGTGTTATCATTATTTTGTCAAATCAGTCTAAGAAAAAATATATAGCTTAACGTTATCAAACAGTCAAAGAGATAGCAATGATATTTCCATTGTGGACCTTTGATGCATCACGCACTAAATCATAAAGAAAAAAAATGTCACATGGGATACCCTAGTTGCCAAAAGAATTTTTTTATTTTGGTTTAAATCTTAATATTTTTGGTCAAATATCACCTAAATTCTGGACTAAAAATTTAATACGCCACATTTCCAAATCTAACACTATTATAGTTGAAAATGTTTATTCAAGATGATAAGATTTGTCTAAATAAAATTTTTTTGAATTAAAAAATTAAATTGCATAAACGCTTACTTAAATATGCTTAAATAAACGGTTTAAAAAAATTCAATTTTTCGTTTTTTGAAACATGTGATATTTTCGTTTGTTTTTATATGAAAATAAAATTCGCTATGTACCAGAAAAATAAAACAATAAATTTTGAGCAAAGCACACTTCACCTTAAGGAGCAATGTCAAAAGAGATATCAGAAATCCACAAAGGTCAATAAACTAGAAAAACGACTTGAAACTCAGCTAAATTTATATACAGGTGTCTAGAAAATTGCGTGGGTACTAGGTTAGATAAGCCTTAATGTCTGATATTTTTGGTATAAAAAAATCAAATTAGTAAAAATTAGCAGACTGCTAGCTAGTTTCTGAGGTTAAAACAAAAATAAACATTGAAATTCTGCGAGCAGAATAACTACCACAAAATTATGAAAGCAAACAATAGAACAGAATTAAATAAATATGTCGTTTTTCTCTATCAAAATAGATATGGTAGACTTAAATTTAAAAAAAAAAAGAAGAAGATTCCTACCCTTTTCACATTTTCAGAGTCGTGCAAAATTCTTAGTCGTCTCGAGCTCTACTGCTCAACATAGATAGCATGAAAAAGTGACAGTTAAATTTAACTGTTTTTAGACGCAACCTGGTCACCCCACATAGTTATCATTAATCACTAGCAACCCCTTAAGGGTTCTCTATAGGTTTTTTAGAATCATTTTTCTTAAAAAAACTTTCAGGGAGGTCACAATGTAAGCAAAATCGGGTCATTGGGTTTTTCAAAACTTCACAGTGTGAAAATAGATTTTTTTTCTTCATTATCAGGCTTTTTGCTGATCATATTCTATCTATGTTTAGGTGAGACATCCATTTTTTTAAATTTTCGTCAGTTTGGTTAAAAAATGCTGACATTAGTGGAAATAATGGTCCAAATTATAAAATAATCTGACCCTCAACTTATTAGGTAGAGGAGAGTACGTAAACTAAACGGCAAGAAACTTATTATTCAAATGAAGACATAGTATACGAGAGTATAATTAAATTATTTTGTAAACATCAGTAAATACGCGTGCTCTCAATGATAATTTTATTCCTTTTCAGAAATTTTCGCTTGGATTCTTGGTACTAGCGTCGTCAGCTTACATTACTTATAACTGTAGCGTCACTATATTACCTTCACCTTTCTTTTTTTTTCTTTAATTTCAATTCATGAGACTTATTTTTTGGCTGCACAACTACGAAAAGTATGGTGTAGAGAAAACTGTACAGAACTGTTTTTAAAAATTGACAATCATCAAGATTCATACCGTCTTTTTTGGTCCACATTCGTGATATTGTATTTCAATTGCTTTTCTAACTTTTCTATCAAACTTTTTGGGTTCTATGTTGAGGGTTTTAACATCTTCCCATTTTAAGTTTAACGGTAAGCAATTGCAGATCAGCTGTGATTTTTATCTTTGGCATATTTTTTATGTTGTTCTATTCTGTTAGATATTTTGTATTTCGTTTCCTCGATATATTTGTTTTTGCATTCGCATTCTATTAGATATCTCCAGGATAGCTGTTTGGTGATAGTTTTGTTTTGTTCAGAGAAAATTAAAAATTTTAGTGAGCCCTTATGCATTTAATATCAAGGCGGTTCTTACTACAGGACTAGAAGTCACGCAACTTCATTATTTTACAGGGAACGAAGTTTGTGACGAACTTCAACAGGCCTAGAAGTCATTCAAATGATAGCTTTGACCGAGGGAGAGAAACTCAAAAAATATTATATTACAATAAAAGGGTTTTTTTTATATGGGAATAACCTGCTAAAAGATTACATCATTAAGTATTTAGGATAAAAACAGTAAAGACAAAATATTAAGAGAGCTTTAAGATTTTTAAGTATCACCTCTTTAACTCAAGAAAAATAAATTTTACTTTTGATAAAAGTTACTTTCTTACCAAAACATAAATAATATAATATTAGTTATTACTTATATGATTATTATTACTTATATAAAAAATGTAGCTTTTAAAGATAGTAAGTAAGTAAGTATTTATTCACTATCAATAAAAATTTTACAAAATAAATGTTAAAAACGTCGTTTTAAAAAA
>JAUZNK010004248.1:0-10517 GCA_035046665.1 Euphysa ruthae | reverse complement strand
TGACTATATTTAACTTCTAGGACTGCCCTATTATAAAAAAGTAAAGTAGAATATATCCAGCTTTCATCAGTGGGGGGCAAGTCAATAATAAGAAGGAAAGTGATATGTGAAACACCAGGATGATTACCTTTTGTGACGCATTGCATATACTGACTAGCTTGAGCGAGGATTTGACTTATTTGATAAAAACTGGAAAGTTTGCCATAAAACTTAAAGATTAACACTTGGTGGAAACGAAAAGGACTACCAGGTCGTAGGGCAATTCCAGATAATGCAGGCCTAGTTGTACAGTTGTATGTTTTCACAGGAATACCTTTGTCTAAAACAAGTAAACTCAATTCCAATATCTTTCTACGTTTACCGAGGACATCAAGTATTATTCGGACAGCACAGCCAATTAATGGATTGGACACAGCAAAAATTTCCACTCCATGAAACGTGTCAGTGTCAGATCTAACGGAACCAAGCGTGATCAACTTTGTGTCCAACCCATTGGGCGAAGGTTTCTGGGAATGACTTTAAATTCACATTCGAAAAATTTTGAGTGATAGATTGTTTATATCGTCGAACTTCACTGTACTAAGCGGAATAACCAAGCCTGTAAATGTTCTCATAAAAGCACTTTCGAACCAAAAATGTATATAACATATACATAACAAGCAGAAGAGGCATAATCTCTGTGAGGGGCGTGCTGTATTTATAATACATTGACCAATTGACAACTGTTTAGTCAAACCAGGTACTTGAGAATTCAATAACCTTTCAAGAAGCAGCGGACACCAACTACTATCACTTGAGCAATTTCTTATATCTTCTATTGTGGGATAGCTTTCATTGTCAAATGTTAACAGCCGTAGTTCCTCTCGAAGATGTTTTGCTGCTGCTGCAACGACCTGTTGTATTTCATCGTCTATCTTAGTTTTCTTCTCATACTACCATTTTTTATTGACGACAAAGTTCATCATATTCTTGAAACATAAAATATTTTGCTGGCCATTTACCTCAGCGAATGCTAAATATTTCCCTTAACGCTGCATTAGTTTTACTTTAAGGCGTTTAGTTCCATACACGCCTTCTTCGCCTCCAGGCAATTCTCTCATTTTACTTATAGCTCATTTAGCGTAATTAATTCCACATCAGAATCAGTCTCCAATAATTTACACATTACCTCAAATATATATTGTTTCTATTGGTGTGGACCGGGCGTCTAGAAGGTAACGTAAAGGTAATGTTTTTGAAAACTTATTAAAGCATTTAAGGCGATATACCCCTTCGTTTGCAACTAAATCGTTGCAGTTTTGTAGACGCCCATGAACTTCTATACCCCACTCATATTTTTGAGTTCTTGCATGCAAAAGTCTGTTATTTAACATTTCGTGTCTCCTTGCCTTGTGGAAATCACATCTGTCAATGTAGCGCGTGTCAAAAACGCGAGTTTTTTTTTACAGAAGAAACAATTACATTATCGCCAACAGCGATACAATTTATGGACGATCTCAATGTTCAGTGTTTTAAATTTGACTATTTGTGTAATTTTAAAAGAATCATCGGTAAAGTTTCGTCTACAAATTTGGTGAACATTAATGGATCGGTTTTCACGTTTTCTAATAGACGATAGAACATCATTTCTTTTACGCTTCTGACAATAATATTTTAATGTTCGAATGACTTTTTCTCTATCTTGGATTAATTTCGATGAATCCGTCTCGCTCCCATCTGCGCATATTACACACACGCCGTCTTTCACAAATAACGCCTGTTCAAGATCATAACTTGTCTGTTTAGAAGCCATGTTTTATATATATATACATCTAGGAAATAGCCCAAAAGATATATTATTTGTCGTTTATACTTCTTTATATAACAAAACAGTGTTATATAAAAAATAAATTAAAATAAAATATCATATAAGTTAAAATCCATTTTTTAACTGCAAACAGAAAAATAAGCCATATTGAACATACACAGTAATTAATAAGCATTTTCGAAAATACAACATGAATGTTTGTTGAACATAGTAAGTCACATTTTCTTTTGTTCTTATTAAGTGAATTTAAACAAACAATATCACCTTGTGTATTCGAATATTTGACGCAAAAACATATACAGCATGTCTTTATACTCAGCTGACTGATGCTAACTTCGTCATAACTATTTATCCCCAAGGCGGATTCTAGATTCTTATTCTTTTCCTTAATTAATTCCGGGTGGCTTCAACAAAACCAAGCACTTATTGGAGAGTGACGATAATAATATTGAAAATCTTTGTGTTTTCTTCAGTTTTCTATTTAACATTCCAAGCAATGTTTAAACAACATGTGTTAGTAGCATGTTGTTTAAACATACCACATACCACATCTGCATGCCACATCACACCCTCAGTAGGGGAGATGCTGTAGCATTCTTGTATATAATCCTCTTTTGTAATTATAGATAATCAATATTCTAGTAAGATAGTTGGCCGATAGCCTTTCATCCTATTCAAAGTCTATTCGTTTATCTCAATAACAGAGAGATGTAAGAACTTCTTCCTTTAAATTTTGAACTGAGTAGCCAATAGAGAAGCATTTCAAAGTAGTTAGCTTGCTTATTTCACTTCCATTCACAACAGCATTAACTAAGTGAAGAGTCAACAGAGAGCTTTCTCTGTTGACTCTTTAATCTATAAAATTTGTCAAATTAAAATAATGAAATACGTTAAATAAAACAAATTTATTAGAGCCAGATACTGCAAGGCGTTTGAATACGGTGCTAGACTTATATAACCTTGAGCATTATCTGGGTGAGAGGGTCTTAACCAGCTCAACAAAACAGTAGTGTTTGTAACATGAAAGCATTCAAACTGTAAAGAAAATACAGATTTCTTATAAAATAGTGCACATTTGATCGTTGTAAATTATATTTTGATAACAATGTGATGAGTATTATGACATTGAACAGGACAAAACAGAACATATATACGTTTTCACATTCCTAAATTACAGTCTTAATCCTAATACAGCCTAGTGCTCCATACAATCAATAAAACATAACAAATAGCTTAATTACTTATTTAAAGTGAAACATATGGCAAGCGCAAATGAAAACCAAACGAAGGCTGAATGCAACAGAATTACCGCTTGCCATATATGCAAACTGGTTACTTTGACTGACCCAAAAGTGTGCTGGGTGCTTTGTAGCAACTGTTAATATTGTGGCGAATTATAACAAATTTCAACAAAACTTTAATTCTTAAAATAACAAAATTTTATTACTTGAATGTTAAAACTTAAAGTTTTTTTTTTCGTGTTAACAATTCATTGACATAATTCTAATTCTGACTCTTGTAACAAAAATTTGCTAACATCAAAAATTGGTAACTATGACTCATAAATATATCCTAGTATTGATATTTAACAATAACACCTTATTAATTATAAGTGATTAAATAAATTCTAGCCGTTGTATTAAATAACTTTACAGGTATGGTACCATAAATCGGAAAAACAAGGAAAATTATGAGTGAATTACTTTCAACAGCTTAAATATACTAAGTCAAATATCCATAATGAATGTGTTTTGGTTTTGAATAAATTTAGCCGGTTTTCAGATAGGATTAGTATCATAGTATATAGTATTAGCATTAGTATTGCTGCTGTTAGTGTTGTGTACATTGTTGGTTTCTACTCGACTTTCCCTAACACGTTCTTGACTTCTAGCTTCGTAGTAGCCGACGAGTTTGATTTATGTAAGACAATTCTTTGTCTTCTATAATTATAATTTGTGAACTATACAAAAAAATTTTTAAACATTGGTATACTAAAAATAAATTTTTTTTATTTCACATGGTTTTGTTTCTGGTTTGTGTTTGGATTCAGTGCCAAATTTTGTTAGAAAACAACGATCTGAAATTAAAAATCGATATTGATCACAGATCAGGAAATAAGGAAACTATATAGTCCAGTAAAATTTCGAGTCAACCTTGAAAAAATTTATATAAAGACATTTTATATACCGTTCAGGATTGAAGAAATGAATCGTGTAAATTTTTTAGGCTAAGCAAAATATTTTAGAGACCGGAATAGACACACCCTAACAATCACTTATATCGAAAATACTCAACAAATTTAAGGGTAATATTATCTAATTTTAACTAGACTAGGTTACAGGTAACCCCTAAATGTTTTTTTTTTCAAAATAAAGTCAATCAGACCAACTTCTACTTGCTGAATTCCGGTCCATAATTTATAACTAAAACTCAGAAAACTGCTGAAATTTCGTAATCTATGTTCTTATTTCGTATTTTCCGAATATACGAAGTTTTAAGAAAATCTGTTGAAAAATAAAACAATTATCACCAAAATTATATCTTGAAAAAAATAGTACGAAAATGAGTGAAGGGCCTATGAAAAATTTTTTGTTTAAAAGCCTGTTGAAAATAAACAATATGGAACAGCTTTCAGGTGTTCATTATTGATATAAATGATTCCCCATCTTTTTTCCATCCCCAGTCTAATGGCATGTAATCGGAATCTTTCAAATCTCTTCAAACTTTAAACTGATGGTAAACTCTCAACGTAAACGACTGCTCTCGGTGTCGGTGGAAGGAGAGAGGGATAAGTGGCTGAACGATCAGATCTAACAATTTGTTTATACTTTGTTTTCCTGGTCTGGGGAAGATTCTCTGATGATGAATGAAGTAACTCAAAGAATCGGATAAACGGATTTTTGACTTCTTCGGGGTAGTTTATCTACATAGAATGTAGCAGCAGTTTTTCTCAGAGCAGGTGAAATTAATAGCTTTTTGAAAAGGCCAGTTTTACCAAACTTGTGAATTGCTGAGGTTGTGTCAAAACCTGTAAAGGCATGGACGAATAACAAGTAATCAACAATCTGATGGCCAGATCAAATTCATCACTCTGACATATTCTTTTTGCTTATTCTTCTTTAAAGTTATATTTGTAAGGTAAACATTGTGATCAGTGGGACACTTTTCGATGTGATACACTAACAGACAAAGTACATCAGTATCATCAGAATATGCTGTTATATCAGAATTCCCTGCAGTTTCCATTAACCTGTTAAACAATTGGCGTATCTACATCACTTGGGGATTGCACAATTTTGAAATTTGTTTCCAAATGACTTGCTAGCGCTTTCACGAAATATTTTTTGTTGGCGTAGTTTGTAAATAAAGTGCTTCGGTTCGAAGGAAACGAGTTTCTTTCTAGGATCTTGACTGTTTGAGATTTCTTTTTTCCACGTTTTTGATGATTCAAATCTTTTGTCCACATTTTGTAGCCGTCAAAAACTATGATGTCAATTTCAAGGTGCAAAAGTAATTGAAAAAATCTCCTGAATATCATTTCGAATGTCTCATCTTTTTTCCAGTCGCAGCACCACAGTAATGCACCTCCATCAACAATGCGCAATGTTTGAAGTGCTTCAGCAGAATAGAGTTAAAAAAAAATTTTACCTGAGTGAAATGTTGCAAGATTTCTTTTGTCAAGGCAGAAACTTCATGTGCAAAATATTGGCGTATCTTGATTCCTTCACACGATTTGATGTCCTTCCAACTTTCTTTTTTATCCCTTGGAATCTTATGTGTAGGGCATGTCGTAATAATGTGCCCAACATACACAATTATGATTGATCCTAACCTATGATGAGTCTTTTTGCCATCAAGAGTTGCCATATCATGGTCAGTGTTATCAGCAACAAACTGCAGAAACGTTATACCCTCTAGGCAGATTAACTCTTCAGACACACGATGTTTCACAGCATTATGTTTGTATCATGTGACGTAGTTAAGATGTCACTGATTATCAAACTGCTTTATACAACTCAGTATGTTTGACGGAGAGTAAGAAATTTTAAAAATATTATCGGATAATGATTTAAAAAGCTGTAATTAGCCTAGAGGACATATTTGGATAAACTAGATATTTTTAAATATCAGTCATACATTCTTTCATACAAAGCGAAATACTTCATTGTTTTCTAAAATAGTTAAATATTTATCTATTTTTTATGACAACGTAACTTAAATAACTGAATAGCAGAGCTATTGGCCTTTATCGATTTTTTAAAATTTCTTTCGTTGGCATATATTTAGTGGTTGCTTACATTTGCCTTGATTAATCTACTTTCGAATTTGAATTCTCGGAAAAATTAAACTCGACCCATCCAAGTGCGCTGAAGTGAAATCATTGCGAACCCGGTCAGATGCTACTTTTTGTACACAGACTATAACATTAAGGCATCTAACTTTCAGGTTAATAATTCAGGCATTAAATGAATGAGATGCACTTTCAAGCATTCATGTTGCAGAGATGGGCAGAGGAATTTTTATTTCTGAAAAGTTCATGATTTTGTAGAACTGATATTATAACTGATTTACCTCATCATAGCTGACAGTAAATCCCATCTTTGTCAAAATATTATTCAGTCATTTAGAACCAATAAGATTTTCAGTGAAAATAGCTAATCCAAATAACAGTGGAGTTTTTGTTGTTGGTGTATGCTGCAGCAACAATGACTTTATAGACATTTGCTTCACTTGTGACTTGATAAGTTTTTTTATGAATGTTAAGTAGGTCTGGAACTAGATTATTTCCTTTCAAAATATTATCTATCAAAGGATATACTTTTGATTCCAGTTCATGGTTTCTTATAACGTCCTTTATCAACATTGCAACTGTCTGTATGATATGAAGTGTCTCAATGATTGAAGTGTACACTTCTCAATGATTGAAGTGTACACTTCAATCATTGAGATTCACTTGACTTTGTGAATATTATACCATTGATTTGATTTTGTAGTCCTGTCAAGAAGTATAACTTTTGCCATCACTTGTGGCAAGTTTACACATTCTTTATATTTCCGCTTCAATTTATTTTTTGCTATCCTAGGAGGGTAGACATTGTCACCACTTTTGGACATCAGAGCATAAAGTTCAGATGCTGTGTATATAAATTCATGTCATTTTCCATTACTACACATGCTTCAAGTAAGTAAGTAAGTAAGTAAAGCGTGTAAGTCAGTGAGTTAGTGAGCAATTAAAAGTAAGTAAGTAAGCAAAGAAGAAAGTAAATAATTATTTACCCTATTTATGGAAAATTTTGACTTTAATGCCAGGTAAAAAATATTTCCTTCATTTTAATGATGGAAATATGTTTTTATTAGTTGCCTAGACATGTGAAATTCCTAACAGTGAGTTTTTCTTTATTACAGGCTAAAAAGTGTCTGATTTTTGTGGTGCGTGGGTTTTTTTTGCAGTGTGCCTACCCTAGCAGAAAATCTTGTTAAGATCTTATTACAAGATCTTGTTTAAAACAATACCTGTACCAAAATAATTTAGTGCAAGAGGTCAGCACTTGGCATCATGGCTTGTGAAGGTCAGTTTGATAATGATATTGTTGAAAGTACCTAGACTCCTTTGAGGTGTAATAGTCTTTTAGGAGCTATTAACTATGGGTTGGGATGAAACGGCCAGCTAGACATGGTAGACCTGGTAGTGGAAAATAAAACTTTGTTTAATATCCTTACTTACTACCCATCACATTTAACCTAAGTAGTATATTTTTAGAATATTTCGAAATAGCCGTTGTTGTGAAAGGTGAAAATCAGTAATAATAATAATAATATGATGTAAAATAATATCATAGACATAATATAATTTCAACATACATTTTTAATGTGGGGGAGAACAATCAGCTTCAAGCAGAAATAAGGGTTTATATACTCATGAATTACCAAAATTAGTGAAAGGAAAGAAACTTAGAATTTCGTAAAATTGAATTTCATTTACCTTTTTTAACTTTTGTGTTTTGATGATTTTCATTTGTGCTTTTTTGGTAAATGAATCATTCTGTCCATTTTACAAAAATTAATTTGTTTGGTTTCTCTTGTATGTAATTCAAAAAAATTTTTCATTTATTTTTATCACTAAGAAAATCATAAGTATTCTACAGTATGAACTCAGTGGAAAAAATGACATTGCCAAAAAAAATATCTCCCAAGTAGCAATACTGAAGTTATATTTGAATTATTAAGTAAAGTATTAAATAAAGTATTATCTAAAAAATAGAGGTGTTTTGTTGTTTAAATGTCTAAATGAAATTTATTTGTTCCAGGTGTTAAATGGCCTTCTACAGTTTTTTGATTGCGTAAATAAATTAAATACAATTTGCCTTTTATAATCCAATATATGTAATAAAAGATGCTAGTATGAAAGAGAGAACCAATAAATAAAAATTTTTCTTTTACATATATTTAAAAAAAAAGCAAAATTCTTTTTGGTAGTGCTTGAGCCACAATGGCTTCCAAACAATTGATTTATAAGGCGTACTTCCACTTAAAAGATTTCTTAGCATAATACTTTCTTTTCAACGGTATTGTTATAACATGATGTAATTTGGAAAATAAAAAAATACTGTCATCAGAAGTCATGACAACGAATTGTTGTTTTGTAAGACTATTCCTGCAACATCTTTTACTTCTACCCTCAACTGAAGCATTCTCTTTTTTTTGTGCTAACAGCCCTCACGAATACTTTAACATATAAATTCCCTATTGATTTGCTTTTTATTACATTCATTACTTATTACATGCATTACAAGAAATAAATGTTACAATAGTTATTAATAGATTGATTAAAGGTTTTTTTTTAAATGCATAGCTTGTTCTTGCTGAGAAATTTTGTGACCAGAAATAGATTGATGAGTGACTGATTGACCAGCAATATATTGATTAATGGTTGATTGATCAACGATTGATTGAACAGTTGTTGATTGATCAGCGATATATTGATTCGCGGCTGATTAATCAACGATAGATTGCTTGGTGACTGATTTATCAGTGATAGATTGGTAAGTGACTGATTGATCAGTGATAGATTGATCAGCTGCTGATAGGTTAGAGATTGATTGATCAGCTGCTCTAATTGATCAGCAATGGATTGATTAGCAACTGATTGATGAACGATATATATATATAAATTTAGCGACTGATTGATCATTAACTGATTGATTAGCATCTGTTTAAGTATGTATTATATTTGTGTGCCTCTATTGTTTTTAATTTTTTAATGACCAACATTTTGTGTATTTGTTGTTTATCTAGAAAATATTTTAATGTGATGGAGGTTAAGTGTTTACACAAATTATCACCATTTGGAAGACAGGTTGTAACTGGACACCCCGATGCAATATGTGCTGTAAATTCTGAGGTAACACAGTGTTTCCAAAATCTTTTCAATTTTTATGTAATGAGGTCTAAAGCATAACTAAATATGATTTCTATTGTTACAACTCTAACTCTTTTTTTTCTGGCTCAATATTTTTTTGGAGTTGAAAAATAAATCAGTGATTTCCCATCAACGATGTTAAGGAAAATATTCAATTTCGTATTTTATGTCCTCATTTGAGAATTTCTGTGGATTCGAACCAGTGACTTTATTTTCTGAGTCGTATCGAACCATTGACTTTATTTTCTGAGTTGTAAATTAAATTGCTATCCATTAAAATCTAAACTTGACTGTGTCATTTTCATTTGGTTGTGTGTAATAATCAAAAACATTTTTTGCTCTAGTATTTTTTTATTTCTAGTTTAATATGTTTACTGGTTTACAGAATTTATGAATTCACTCACTGATTATATGATTTTTACGTAATTTTATGATTATTTGGTTAGTGTGTATAAAATCATAATTTATTGGTTAATAGCCATTTTTTGCTGTATTTGCTATTATAAAATGATATCTAATTATCAATAAACATAAATACATAGATTAACTGAAAAATTGGATGGTTCCTACAAATAATAACCAGTTATTATGAAGTAAATTTTATAGATGTTGATCATAGGTGTTTGGTTTTTTAGAATTACTTCATGTATGATTTTGCAATCAAGTGTTCTAATTTTAAGATAATTAAGTTTAAACTTAAATTTATTCTAGCTTATGTCTCTGTTAGTTATTTTGCCATGTTGGATTTACAAAATTTTTATTCTTTGCTTGTCAGGGGATGGTGTACAGAATTTTATATGCCATTTAGTTAGTTAGTTAGTTAGTTAATAAGAAACTGTAAGAAAGCTGAATATACATCATTCTAATTTTTTTAATCTTCACATTTGATTAAATTGATAGCCTAGAAATATTTTGAAATTTAATTATATATTTATATTACGTTATGGTCAAGGTGGGTAAATTGTAGAATAAATATTACGCAGCAAGTTATGGAAGCAAACTACAAAAAAAAACACCGTACAACGATCAGGCCAGATAATACAACTATTGATATTTCATTTAACAAAAAATTATGCGTAGGTCGGCATTTTAAGTCCTCAACAAAATGTCAATGATGTAATGCCCCATTTTACGTCGCGAAACAGTTTGCGGAAAGTAACAACTAATATTCTGATATTTCATTGCCGGAAAGGCTTTCATCAATTATTTTAACGTATTAGAACACTTAGTGTATGTATATTCTTAATTAGAAAGCAAAGTAAACATCTTTTTAACCCTAGTAACAAACAA
>JAUZNK010004247.1:0-10517 GCA_035046665.1 Euphysa ruthae | reverse complement strand
TGGAAATATTGTTTTGACAGACAATTTTTGTGCTTATCCTTGCCAACTTTCGTTTTTATCATAGTTTTTATTTTTTCAGTGTTTAATTGCTTACTGTATATTTGTTTGGCAGAAAAGATACTTACTTACTTACCGTGAGGATGGTTCAACGCATTTTTGTGCATTATTTGGTCATCATATAATCTATGAAATAACATAAAATTTGTAAGCCTTTTGTGCTGGAAAAAATTGATGGCATCATCAACTTTACGTCAAAATAATGCAAATATTTAATCAACTGCAATTATTAATCCAATTGCGGTGTTTGCGTTTTTCTAGAATAGTAGACAAAAGTTGTGGAAACATATGTGCCCCCAAAGTTAACCATTTATAAATTAATTTATCCAATTCTCAAAATATATGTTATTTCATAAGTGTAATATATTATAATAATTATCTAATTCTCAAAATCCATTCAAATTCAGCTTAACGGTGCACTATATCGGTCCAATTTCATTAGCAAGACTCGTAATAAAATTAAAAACTTGTTTACAGATGATATGTCTTAAAACAGTTTTTTCAATTTGTTGCAAAATCAGTGCGTTGCATATTTATTATAATACATTATAGTTTTATTATAGTTATGAAATAACATTTTTTTTTTTTGCATAATTTATATAATATTTTGAATATTATTACAACTGTAGTTGTTATGCATTAGTAATACGTATGCATATATTAAATCTTGATAGTTTTAATATATCGCAAGGCGTCATAACAGATTCTTTTGCGTTTGATTTCTAGATAACATTATTTGAAACTGTTATAATTTCAAAGAGAGAGTAATAATAATAAAAAAAAAGTAAATAAATAAAATAATAATATATAAAAAACAGTGCGAAACGTTTTTAAAGAAAATTACACTTAGTTAAAGAGAATCAAGATTATTTATTTAAAAAAATACGTATTTCAAAGATGACACGAGTTGTTCCAGACCAGAAAGCGAAATTTGAGACTGATGAGCTGTTCAGAAAGCTTTCTAGAGAATCTGAGGTAATAGTTACTCTTCATGCTTTAGTTCTCCTACTTATCAAAAATAGAAGAAATTTTTGAATACGTTAGAAAAGATATGTTTTCATTTTTACATGATATACGATAATTATAAGATTATCCGGTTTATGTTCAAACTAAAGAATTATTTTGTGAAAGTTTTGTTTTCCTTTGTTAATTTTAATTTAAACTAGCATTCGCCTGTTATCTCTATGATGTATAATTTAACTTTCTCGTTCATGGTAAATATTTGTTAAATCAGTCAGCTCCTCCCACCTCTCCGTTGTTACATATTATTTTTGCCGCTACACAATTTAAATAGGACTGAAAAAGGCTGGTCTGAAATCATACTCTAGTATTATTATTAAAATTATTATTAAAGTTTTCTATGTTGACATTTTCCAATCAACAGAGAAATTTACTAAATATATTGTTACTTATTCGTTGAAATCAGGCTTAAAAGATTTTTATTTATTTTTTTTTTTTTGCAAGGTTATTTATATATATATATTGAAAAAAAGTGGATTTTGCTATTATGTTATGAAATAAAATTGGAAATTAATTTCACGTGCTTACGTTAAACCATGACAATAGTGACCAAACCACAACAAGATAATACATCAACGATATATAATAATATCAACACAAGATAGATAAGGAAATGAATTGTATTTTAACAAGGAAATGTGATGTAGATAAGTGCTTGTGATTTAAAACAAAACTTCACACACAGTGTATAATAAATTGAAGCTAGATTTAAAACAGTATTTGATAGTGATATTATTTACCCCACCCGAATTCATCTCCGTTACTCCACCCGGCACCACACTTATGATTTGTAAACAAAATTCACCACGTTTTAATTTTTGTTATTATATAGATAGCAATATTACTAGTTTAGAAAAGTCTGATAAAAACCTTATCCTCTATATTACTCCAAAACCAAGCAATAACAATAGAAATTCATAAGAAATAAATGAGTAAGAAAGTGAGTCTTTTGTTAACTTAAATTATGATAAATTCTGTGGAGCAACTCCTATGAGCCAGGTTTCTGATTATATCAAAGAATTGCATAAGTAACTGATATTTCGCTGTAAACTTTCATTTCAAGACTTTCTACCAAATAACTAATTTAGTTTCTATTTTGTTAGTTCTGTCAGTTGTTAGTTTAAACCAGGACATTTTAGTTGGCCTTGGGTGTGCTTAGTTTTTCATGAAGTTCAAACATCAAATATTTTGATTAATGTTCTTAGGTAAACTGGCTGAAATAGAATTATGATTTCCTTAATTGCTGTCTTAACCAAGTAAAAAAAAAAAGTTTTTTTAATCATTCTTTTCTTGAGTTTTTAAAACTTGCAAAAAAACTTTTTTTCCAAAAAAATGAAATAGTCTGCTTGAAAAAACATGCTATTTGTTAGCAGTCAATAGGCATAACGTTTACAAAGTCTATCCAAAAGCTTTCGTTAACTGCTATGGTTTGCCAAGTTCAGAAGGTTTTCCAAAACAGTCTACCTGATATGGAAACAGTTGGCTTTTAAGAAGCAAATTTCTGAAAGGTAGAATGCAAGGAATTAATGCAGATTTATTTTAAGACAACGAGATTTTTGGAAATGATTTAAAGCCACTAAGCGAAAACAGAAAGGTCGATGGAATGTTTTAATAAAAATTTGAAATACATTGTAAGATTCAGTGTTAATACAGAGGGCTTTATTGGAATTAAGGAGGTGGATAACAGTTACTTTGTTTTTGAATGTCTCTTTTCGATTAAAATTTTTAGTTTAGAGGCTTATTAAGGGGTAATACAGCGTAAAATATAAATTGTGTGTAAAATAAATAATGATGTCAGAAAATTGTGAAGAGGTTTCAGCACTGCATATGTTCAAATAAACATAAAATATACATAAGCGTAAAATTAAAAGTTCTTGCTTAGTATATGTTATTTTTTCCTAGAATTGGAGGCTCAATATTCTTCTAAGCGTTATGCTTATAAAAAAAAATACCTACTTTTGTTTGTTTCTGCAGAATAATATCGTAATTTTAATAATATTTGGAAAAAATAATCCCTAGAAAAACCCTCCTGGAAAAAAACCACCCGGTAAAAATATCTCTCGAAAAAAATCTGAGAAAAAATCCCGCTGGAAAAAAAAAACCCGTGAAATAAGCCCCCAGAAAAAATCTCCCAGGAAAAAAAAAAATTTTTTTAAACAAATAAAATATAAAAGTTTGTTACAAACAAAACGTCCTTTATGTTCTGTCAGAATGCCAATTTATGCGCTATTCCTTGAAGTTAGCTAATGTGACTTCAGCCTAGAGGATTTCGACCCGGTTCATGCATGGAATTTTCTTTTTAAAGTGTATCAAGGAACTTCCATAATTTTGGGTGAGATACCATACAAAGTGACTGAAATCGCCGATGCCAATCCTCAATACGGTTGTTGATTCTTTGCATCGCTTGATGAGTTCTATTGAACATACTCAAAATTTCTTTTCCAAAGAAAGGAGGTGCACTCAGAGCGTTTCGTCTAAATCTTCTGATAGAGGTAATCTCAAAGTAGTCCAGAATAGCAACATCTTCATTGTACGTTCATCTCTTAGTGTCTCAGTGATCATCCAGAGGAACAAACGCTAACGTGGCAACCATTGGCAAATGTAGGCTAAATTCATCATTGGTTTGATACCTCTCCTGTAAACCAGCAGCCTGGATATGTTTTCAAATATCTGATGGTAAGTGGACAAAGCAGCCTTTTATTTCAATATCTTCCAAAATATCGGCAACTGAATTCGTGACAGCAATTTGAAAGTAAAAAAGTATCCTTAGTGGATTATTTTCAACCGTTAGTACTCGGTTTGAAACTTCATGAAACGTTCGAGTGTAAGTTTGTGTTTTATTGAGTAAGAAAGCATGAACGCAGGGTACGATACGTTGGTCAATTTTAACATGTATTGTGATTTCGGGCACACTTTAAAAGTACCATCACTGAACCAGTCCTCAGATGCTTTTTTTTTTTTTTTTTTGAAATAGATTTACAAAGGAAATTATAAAACATACGGTAAACAATACATATTAGGTGTAAGACAAACCTAACTACCAGTAAAATAAAAATAGTAGGTAAACTAAAGGGGAATAATTCAAGAAAAAATAAGGTAAGTCATGCTTTTAGAAAAAATCGAGAGAGTAATGTCCGTGCCAAACTTTTCATTACCATATAGTAAGATATTCACTAAATTCGCATCAGAGAGATTTTATGTGTTCTCCAATGTGGCCATCAACCGGATAGTTTAGTTTGTTGAAAAAAGCGTCTCCAATACACTATCAAATAAAAGAAACTGTTTACCGTTTAGTGTTTGCAGGTGATGTTCTGGTTAAACAGGAACTGACGCTCGGTCGATTGGGTTCAAAGGTAGATTTTCGTCTTCCTGCCTTTGAAAACGAATGGTTCTTCGAAATTTTCAATAAGAGGGAAACTTGCAGCAGCTGTTCCAGACTATAGTTTCGGCCAGTATTTGATGGGGTTTATTCCGTGTTTGCTCAGAACAAGTTTCAATCGAAACACTTCCAAGTTTGTAGTGGAAGGTTGATGTTTATTTATATTCATTGATCTTTGCTAATATTTCGTATAGCATTCTCACTTTTATTTCTGCTTTACTTTCTCATTTTCGGCGTAGTTCGCATTCAAACGAACGAATCTCGTTTGTAAGTTCTTTTTGAAACGCATAAATATATCCTTCCTGGATCATTTTGCGCTGCTTTTTCTGTGATGTCACAAACTCCATTTTAAAATTATCAAACTTTTGGTAATTTTGATTTTAATGTTACATCACTAAATAACGCACATAATTTAAGTGTTGAACTGGTTAATAAACGACAAACTTTGACATTTTAGTCTAGTGGTTGCTTATTTACATTCCATTAAAGAAAACAACACAGACAATCTGAAATATAATTTATTTCTAAACCTATAATAGATTGATAAAGAATTAAATTAAAAACCCATTATTTTATTCTGTGGGGTTTTCCAGTGGGATATTTTCTGGGGGTTATTTCCTAGAACCAATATATTCCTTCAAAAACTTTTTTGTTCCATTTTTGATTTTAAAGCAAAAAAGATTGAGTTAACATAATTTTTAGCTGAATCTCGTTCTAAATTTTTTGAAGAATAATTTTTTACAAAAGGAAGATTTTGTGGCGTAAGATCCATCTGCTAATACAGTTAGTTACCTTTCCCAAATGCGAAGGAAGAGGGGATTGCAAAAAGTTCGATTTACACGAGTTTTCAGTAAAATTTCAGGTTTGACTGATTACCACTCGTAGGGGTGTTTTTGATGGACCGTATTTTATTCACTTGCAAAGAAGGATAAATGAAACAAGTGAATAAACTGCTGGCGGTTCATCATAAAAAACGTCGATATCATCATATTCTTTTCGGTTAGTTTCTCCTCATACTTGTGTCAAAATTTCAGCATCACTTGGTTTATCTCCATTTGTTGATAGTTCAGCATCGATACCAAACAAAACAGCTGCATTTAGCTCCTCTGAGACTTCTTTAGCAATCTCTCATGAAACTCACTGGCGGTTTCTTCAAGTTCTTCAGCTGCAAGGTCTTTGAATGGCTAACCTTGATCATTAATAGCTTCTTCTGCCAATTTTTCCGAAATTTCGACCTTTCAAAATTAATCGTTGATGGCTACCGCATATACTAAGCCGATGCTAATAATATCATCACAGCTAAAATTGATGCTTTGGGAAATGTTTTTTTCATTTCCACTGCTCTGATCAGCCTCTGAATGATTTTTTGCTACATCTTAGGGAAAGTATCACAACTTGGTCCATAGTTTGGGTTTTTGAAGTTGTATTTGGTGGCAGGAATACAAGCTCGCCATCTTTCAAACCTTCAATAATTGGATGTGTAGGGCACTTTTGTCTACAATAAGAATATCTTTATGATTTTCTTTTTCAAACTATTAATCGAGCTACTTTACCCATGCTTCAAAAAGAAAATTGTTTATCCAACTTTTCACTTGCGATTGATAGCCACAGAGAAGGCTTTTGAAGTTTTTAAAGCATCTTGGTTCCACTACATTTCTCGCCTTTCATGTGCAAGATTTTCTTGGGAAGTTATTGATAAAAAAAAGCCGAAATCATCGGGGTTATATATGTCCTTCAGCTCGTATCTTGATAGAATTATAGTTAGAGAGGTTTCATTTTATAAATTTGTCATTTTTGGAGTGACTGATCTTAACTTCTCTGAGACTTCATTGAATGAAGTATTATATCGAGTTTTTCAAGTATGTAACCAACCATCTGACGCCTGGATATTCTCTATATATCCCTACCTTGCATAAACAATGCTGCTTCTTGTAAAATTGGTTAGTTGAT
The DNA here is from genome assembly GCA_035046665.1 of Euphysa ruthae. NCBI lineage: Eukaryota > Metazoa > Cnidaria > Hydrozoa > Anthoathecata > Corymorphidae > Euphysa > Euphysa ruthae. Next base: position 4,111 of record JAUZNK010004247.1, on the reverse strand, counting down.
TGGGATATTTTCAGATGTCTGTATTAGTAACCATTTGAATTCAGCGATTTTTTTTTTTCCTTTTCTTTTTCCACGTGGACAGGATGCTTTTTGGGACATGAAATTTTTTCGAGACGTCTTTATTGGAAAGCCCTCTGTCTAATTCCATCGATGCTGTACATTTCATGGATACAAACAAAAATATGAATGAAAATCAACTTTAATAACTGAAATTCTTCTTATGTACTTTTCAATTCACAAAAGTTCCAATTGTAAAGAAGGGACCAGTAAAATGTGTTCCGATTAGTTATAGTTCGCATTACAGAAGTTCAAATTATACAAGTTTTTCCATGAGAGCTTGTTAGGAAATTTTGACAGGACTGAGAAATTTCATTAGATCTAGTTAAAGTTCAACTTATGCGGATTCGAATTGGAGAGAGTTAGCCGTGAGCAGTAATCAAACACTATATTTGAAACTTATTGTCATGTCTAAAAGTTTTTGTTCTATCACAAAACTATATGAGCGCAATTATTGCGTTTTATCATTTCAAAAAAAATATCGTTTATTTTTTATAGCAGCAGGCGATGAGGCGCTTCTTTTGTCGCAAAAATGTTTTAAAACTGAATAAATAAATTTGTAGATGGTAAGCTATTTTAATAATGTTTTTTTTTTTTTTTTTTTTTTTTTTACTATAAACTGTTGAAAATAACTTGAGCTTTTATGGTCCAGGTGCGCTACACAGGTTATCGCGATCGGACTCATGAAGAAAGAATCGTTCGTTTTCAAACAGAATGTCGCGAAGGACGGTGTCCATTGGTAAGTAGCTTTGCCTAACCACATTGTTCTTGCTGTTGCTCAAATAATCAACTGGGCTTATTTGGTGACATTATTACTACAACAAAATGTAAAAAATAATTTTAAACTACAAACAGATTGTTGTTTACTTGTGTGTTAATATGTTTATTTGAATTTAAATCTGATTGGTGCCATTATGGGAAAACCTTCGCGAAACCGACTTCCACCCTCCATACATATGGGGATTTCCTTATTTTTAGGATAGATCAAATTCCATATCCTATCTGTGGCGTATTCTCCCACTACAGCTTTTGTTCTCATAATTATCCATAAGAAAAAGGTCTAAAATTTGAAATTCAATAAAGAATTACAAATAACCCCGAAACCGCAAATTATGAAGAGTAAAAAAGATTCAAGAGGAAAACTTATGAATTTTCGTGTACATAAACTTTTGCGATTAGCCAATTTAAGCACAAAATTTTTTCGTGTGCGTAAAAAATTTTGCGTTTTGAGAGGATTTAATGTCTTAATGTGTTTATTCCATTTCTTTCTGTTGCAAAAATATCATGCTTGTATATAATCCAAATTTCAAAGTTAACCTGTAATATTGCTTTCTTATCGATGCACAAGACTAAGTTTAACCCCCGTCATCGATATGTGCTAATATGTTCAGCTATATTGGTTTATTGTAGGCATTTGCATCTTCTGGTACAAACCTGCTTCTATTTCTTGGTCCACAGTTGAAAGACAAGAAAACAGAGACCCCTTCAAGAGAATTCATGGATTTTGATAAAGAACCTGGAAAGGTAGCTAATATTTTTTATCATAACAACCTTTTCTCAAAATATCTTCAGTAATAATTTTTAATCGCGTAGAAAGTCTTATTTCTTTACTTTTCTTCTATGCTTTTAAAAATTCCCTTTAATGAACGTCATATTAACTGTATTGGAGGGCTTCACGGAAACATTATTTTAGATGATTTTATTTCATATTAAATTCATTTAACAAAATAATTTCCTTGTCGAATTGTTAAATTGCTAAATACTGTTACTGGTATTTAATTCCATTGTTTTTTCTTGAACTCTTCGACTTTTAAAATTCGTTGATCTTGCAAACCTTTGTGAGGGTCCACTTTTATTGGCTTTACAGAATGATGGCATGCTTATTTTCAAAGTCAAGTTATATTAAATATTTTCTATTAGAACTAAGTTAATATAACTTGCGTAATTTTCTCTGCATTAGCTTAGCTCAGATCCTGATTTTGTAAATTATTTTAATTTAAAATTTCATTATGGTTGTAAGATATATATATTTTTTAATATTTAAATTATTCAAGTTATAATTAGGATGCGAAATGGAAGTTTGATAGTTGTAAAGTTCAGTTTTTTTTTTTCGAGTTATGAAAATAATTTTGTTTGCGTGGACGTAATTCTCCTGCTTATACTAACTTAAAATTTGAAAACGCTCTCTCAAATAAGTAATTCCAACTCCACCTCTCCCCTACCCATCGATTGAATAAGACTCTCACTCGAATAAATCTCTCCCTCAAATCTCGTTCTGACTAACAAGCTTTTACTCATTGGGGCGCATTTTCTGATTTTATTTTTGTTCCGGGCGTTACTCGGACTTTTTATGTGGTCTTACGTCTGAGTTAAGTTCTGAGATGCTTTTAATTTCATTTCTGTACTAGTCATGCATGAAGACGAAACCGATAATACTTTTTTTATTACTGTTAGATTGAATTAAAATTTGTATTAGCCTGATTTGAAAAAACCTGATCATTATATGATGCAAAGAATCCTCTTTAGGTTCATTTGAAGAGTCGATTTGTCATGAACGGTGTCTCTGTTATATTTAAAGGCTTGGTAGATCTGCAGAGATTAGATGGCACCGCTTTATTGGAGTTCGATGAACAGGTGGCCAAGGTTAGTAATAAATTTTTTTTGCTTGAAATTAACAAAATTTAAACATAATTTTGTTCAAAAACCATGACATTCAGAAATTAATCTCATTTTTTGAACCTAAAAAACAAATAAAGTTTTACATAAGCAACAAAGGGATAAGTTTTTACAAAAAACCCTGTTTTTCTTTTTCGAATGAGTATGTTATTCGATTTTTGAATGACTATGCTATTCGATTTTCGAATGACTATGCTGTTCGATTTTCAAAAGAACATATATCATATAGGTTGAGGACAAGATATTTCGAGATACCATAGAACAATCACGCATGCGCTTACAAGAATTTGAAGAGCGACAAAGACGCATCAAACAAGAACCATTGGAGGTAAGTGAGGTAAAAGAAGATCCGGAACTTATGTTTTTTTAGCTGCGAGTTATATATTTCTTTGAGTTTTAAAATCAAAAGAGTAAATAAAACTAACTTAAACTTTAAGGTTAATTTATAATTCTGTCACTTTATAACCACACATGGAAAGAAGTGTAAATGTTGATGTATTATTTCTTCTTCTCAAAGAGCGGTTTTAACGAAAAACTCGCTTACTTTAATCAATTAAATCATTTCCGTAACGTTTTGGTTTAACAAAAAAAATAAATTGTCTTACAAACGTTTTAAAAATCCGAATCGAGTTTTAGGACTTCATTAAGTTAGAATTAGCTCCAAAAAATCAAATTAGTGGCAATGTCTCTTGAATTGAAGTTCGGAAAGTAGAATAAATTACAGAAATTTAGAAATAACGGCGTTTCGGCAACGGAAGAAATCATCGTAACTGGATAATTGATGAGTTAAGACAATTTCCACTGAAAATTTAAGGTATGGGTTTCAGAGAATAAAATATAAACTGCTTTATTCGAGAATGTGGGTGAAACAATTAGTTCAACGTTTACTTTCTTATTTCCTTAGAAAAAACATCCAAGGAATAAAAGAGAATGCTCAAAAATATGATCTTTAAAAATTATCCTCGACGACATTAAGACTCATCTTTATTGACTTGATGTTGAAAATTCAATTCATTTCGTATTCATTGTATGTATTTCTCAGCATGGGAAGTAATGAAAGAATGAGGTTTCATTTAAGCCTTGTTGCACATAACCATGAGAGGGCTTGATGGTTTGGTCAACCATTTTGGTCCAAATGTGACTATTTTTTTTAAATATGTGTCAAATATATCATTTATCTTTTATAGGTGCAATATATGCAGGATTATCACACAGGAGTTTTCTAAACTGTTTCAGTCTCCATCTTCCTGTTAGTATGTCTGATGATATCTTATGCAGATATTTGACACCTTTTTTGTTCAAAAAGATGAAGATGCAACTTACTTTGGTAATGGTGAAAATGCAACTGGCCAGTCAAACTGGCGTATAACGAGTATAT
>JAUZNK010004246.1:0-10517 GCA_035046665.1 Euphysa ruthae | reverse complement strand
TAGAGTCACTAGTGGGCCTCGGTAAAATTGTCAATCGCCAAATGGTCCGTGGGAATAAAAAGGTTGGGAACCACTGACTTAAGGTGACCTGTTTGGCTCTCTGATGACTAATGAGATTATTAGCAGTTTTGCTACAAAGTATCAAAAAATGAAGGACAGTAAAGTTGGTATGAATTCTTCAATTAATAGTTTAAAGTACAAAAATTGGCTATCATAAGTTACGCTAAGCAATTTACAGTCAATGATATTTTGTTTAATTATCTGCAGATAGTTTATAATTCAGTTATTGCTGTTTAAAAGAATCGAAATTAAACAGAATACACAACCATGGAGTTGTTATTTAACTGTTTTATTGCTAAAAAACCTTGTAATTCAAGTACAGGAAATGCTTTGAGTATAATGATAAAAAGCTGATAACGTTTCAATTTGTAAATTTGATTTATATGCTATTTATCGATTCATTGTTTTATAAATCTTTAGGTTCAAGAATATTTGTGTCAAAATATAACCAGGTGGGATAGTTTGTGGCAGTGGATTTTGTGGATATAACTCAAACTTTCATAATCATATTTTATAGTTCAAATCTTGTATTTTCATTTTAAATACCAGATTAGAATTATTTATTATTAATTTATGATTATTATATAATTATTATATATATAATTATTACAATTAAAACTATAGGAATAGTACTAACTGTTTTGTTTACATTTTTGATGAAGTTAGAAATTTAAATTCAAAAAGCAGGGTTTGCAAAATAAAATAATGGCTGGCCTTGTCGCTGTGTTTTATGTTGTTTCATGATTTTATTAATTTGATATTATTTCATTCAGTTGGACATTGTCACCCCAAGGTTGTCAAAGCTGGTAGTGACCAAATGGCAAAACTTAGTACCAATTCACGCTATTTACACGATATTATAGTCAATGTTGCTGAAAAGATAACAAAAACTCTTCCAGATAAACTCAAAGTCTGTTTCTTTACCAATTCTGGGTAATTTGTTTTTTTTTTTAAAATCATCACTTTGTTTATTTTTTGGTTAATTCATTAAGTTTAGGCGGAATCCTCTCGAAAATTGTTTTGTAGTTTAGAATATTTTAGTGCTTGCTTCGGTCTAGCATAGACTTTAAAAGGGCTTATTTGCAAGAAATGTAAGATTTCCCCGGTGTTTGCGCATAGATCTGTTAAAGATGCAGTTATTCAAGATAAGCTTTATAGGTGTGATATAGTAAATGTATACCAAGGAATATCTGTTTTGCTTTGAAGGTTATTCAAGAATACTGTTTACTGTTGAAAATGAGATTTTTACGAGAAATGGTTTTTTTCAGGTGAGTTTACTTGACAAGAAGCAGGCTTAATCGATCATTGGCAAGAACTTTAGATCTTAGCCTATTATTTGGAATAACTTCAGCAATATTTTGCTAAATTTTTAACTACATTCAATTCTTTTTTAGTGTTGGAGTATAAAAAATTTTTTAACAATGAGCTGATTTTTTGAACTCTCTCAAAGCAACAGAGTCCACCCATCCTGTTCATTTGGTCGTTTATCTCGAAAACCATTCATTATTTTTCTTTAAACTTTTTCGTGAGGCTATAATGCTATGACAACCTTTTTAGATTTTTTAAAAAAATTGTTCTTTGGTACTGGACCCAAATTGAAATTATTTGAGGCCCAATATCAGCTTCTTTAAAATTTGCCTTAAATTTTTTCTTTATCTTTTTTTTTTAAAATCTGCATGAAGTTGATGGGTCATTGAAAGAATTTTTTGTCCCAATTAGTCTCCTGCTTAAAAATTCTTACATGGACTCAATTTATTACCCAAAAACAACAAATATTCCAATTATGCTGAAATTTCAAATGACGCCTCTAAGGTCGTTTGGCTTCATAAAAAATTCAGAAAAAAATAACAAAAGTAGATTTTTTTTTTTAAGTATAAAATTATCATGTTATAATGTTAAGTCCTGGGGACTGGGCCCAAAAAAATATTCAAAATGGTTGACATTGGCCCAATTTATTAAAAGAAATATTTTCAAAAATAAGGCCCCATATGTCCATCTGCTTATAGGTAGTTCTCATTCTTCATGCCAACCCTTAAAATTTTTAGAGTTTATTGAAAGATAATTTTTTGATGTTTTTCAAGAATTTTTTTTTCAACTTTGCTAGAATTTTTAATATTTTTTGAAAACGTTTTTTATGTTTACTTTTTGTATTTTCACCATTTTGAAAATGTTACAGTGCCCTGTCACCATGACTCGTAACATCGTTATTTTTTAGCCATATGGGTACCTGCTGAAACTTCTTGCTCTCTAAATCCGCGTCCAAAACTAGCTTATTTTAGACTTAAAAAAATTTTTTTCTATGGACCTTTTCATTATTTTTTTTAACCTAAAAAATGCTCATTAAGTTGATTTTTCTCATAAGTTTAGAATTTTGAGTATCATAAACAATTTTTCGGTGAAATATACCAAAAGTTTTGCCTTTTTGGCATTTTTGTCAAAGTTTTGAACTTCAGTTATGTTGCAATTTTGATAATGATACGAAATATTTTGAACAATATTTCTTGAGTCTAAGATATAAGGCTTTAGAGCCATAGATTTAGATTTTTTTTTTAGTTATGGGAATCTGTCAGTTACAAGTGCCTTTTTATTGTTTTGATGCTTTTACTAAGAATTTTAGGATTCTTGTTAATCTTTTGGTGATAAATTTAATAACTGGTAGTCCTTGTTTTAGTACTGAAGCAAATGACTTAGCAATTCGACTAGCTCAAAATTATACCAAACATAAAGATTCCATTGTGATAGAAGAGTAAGTCGTAATTCAAATATTCTTTATTTCTTTGTTTCATTCTTTAACAAATTCTTTATTGCCAAAAATTTCACAAGCTTTTTTTTGGACATTTTATTAAATTCTAATGTAATATTTTTTGATAATAATTTTTCTGTTGACCAAGTTATGACAGAATAATCTTCATTCCAGTTTTCTAATTCACCGATTTTTTCATTCGTTTGCCTGCTCATCAGTCATTTTAGTAGCTTTTCTTTGAAAGTATCTTTACATCTCTAAATTTTTGTACCAGCTTTGACAGAGAAAAATAGTAAAAGACACATTTATTTTTGCCAAAAATTTTCAATTCATAAATAATTAGTTTTTTTGGAAAGACACATTTTTTACTTTGCTTTGGAATTTTTGGATGAAAGCTTAAAAATTTAGCTTATTTTTCTTTTATTGTTAAAAATTTTTGTGGGTCCATTAGTTTCTGATTTTTTTTTTTAATTAAAATTATATTATAGAATGTGGAGCATGAACAAATGCCTGCCAGACTAAATAAGAATATTAGGGAGAAGTTACCTTTTAATAAGCACTGTCTATTGATATCATGTGATTTTTAGTGCATATCATGGACATTCTGTTGCAGTTATTGACATCAGTCCATACAAATTCCGACCTCTGAATTGTAAAAAAGAGTCAATTCATGTGGTTCCCCGTCCAGATAACTACAATGGTATATTTAAAAGTGAAAGTAATGATAGTGCTATTGGTGAAATTTATGCTGATGCAGCTATAGAAATAATGGATAAAGCAGTAAATAATGGAAGAGAGGTTTGCAGATAAATTTTTACTGTCATGCAATTTTACCATACTTTTACAGTCTTACACATGTATCATATTTTTACTGTCTTGCACGTGTATCATATTTTTACTGTCTTGCACGTGTATCATATTTTTCCTGTCTTGCAAGTGAACAATATTTTACTGTTTTGCAAGTGTACCATATTTTTACTGTCTTACAAATGTACTATATTTTTAATGCCTTGCAAGTGTACTATATTTTTATGTCTTGCACATGTATTATATTTTTACTGTCTTGCAAATGTATCATATTTTTACTGTCTTGCAAGTGTACCATGTTTTTACTGTCTTGCAAGAGTACCATATTTTTTCTGTCATGCAAATGTACCGTATTTTTACTGTCTTGTAAGTGTACCATATTTTTACTGTCTTGTAATTGTACCATATTTTTACTTTCATGCAAATGTACCGTATTTTTATGTCTTGCATGTGTATCATATTATTGCTGTCTTACAAGTGTACCATATTTTTACTGTCTTGCAGGTGTACCATGTTTTTACTGTCTTGCAAGAGTACCATATTTTTTCTGTCATGCAAATGTACCGTATTTTTACTGTCTCGTCTGTATACCATATTTTTACTGTCTTACAAGTGCACCATATTTTTATGTCTTGCAAGTGTACTATATTGTTGCTGTTTTGCAAGTGTACCATATTTTTACTGTTTTGCAAGTGTACCATATTGTTGCTGCCTTGCAAGTGTACCATATTTTTACTGTTTTGCAAGTGTACCATATTTTATTATTCTTTAAATATGTGGTCCTCATTAAATTTTATAGGATAGGAAGGATAGGTTTTTCTGTTTTGGCCAATTTTTTATTTTCAATTATCAGTTTTTTATGTTTTTATAAGTTTATTATTGTCATTTTGAAAATATCTTTGAATGTCTTGGTGAGACAGTATAGCTCATCATAATTGATTTTAATTATATTTTATTGCTAAATGAGCATTTTTTTGTGTTGTAAAAAGGGAAATTTTTATTCCAATTTTAATTTCCTTATACCCTGTGTGGTTATTATTGAAAGTCATGTAAACACACAAATTTTTAAATTATTTTACATCTTTAAGTTTAATTTTGTCCCAAGATATATTTTCAGGGTATAAGATATACTTTGAGGGTATAAGATATACTTTGAGGGTATAAGATATACTTTCAGGTTACAAAGGGTGAGATAAAATGTATTTTGTAAATTATATTTTTTTTTATCATTTTAAAATGATGGAACACCACGTGTCATTTGAAAATGATGGAGTTTGTAAATAAAAATTTTTTATAATATGGACTCTGAAGAGGAATGTGCTTGCAGCAGTTGTTTTAATTCCCTTATTTCAAAATTTAAAAAATGTAGAAGAAATGAATCTACTTGGATGAAGCCATAGCTTGGTGGAAGAACATAACTTGGTGTATATAATACTTTTTTACGAGAATTGCATGTAAAAGAAGAGTTCGAATATAAAAAATTGAATGTCACCTGAAAATTTTGATGTCATTTTAAATTTAAATATGTTTTGATATACAAAAAGAAGCTACAAACACTTTGTTTCTTATCAACAGGCGCTAACTATGTGGACTTGTAATAAATTCCGTATAAATAAAAGTACATTATCTCAAATTATCCCAGAGTTATGCGATACTATCTATATGAACGTAAAAGGCATATAAATATAAAGGTAATATGAAGGTAACATTTTATTTAACAAAATGTTGAAAATATATGTATGTATACATTGTTCCATTATGACTGAAGTTTTCAATTGCTACCAGTCTTTGGTGATGAAAAAGATCGAGTATAACTGTGTATATCTTGTTCATTATGGGGTGGTATTTGTAACATTGCAGGTGAGTCTGGGGATGTCATCATGTTTGAATAATATGGTCCTTGTGAGTTCAGTGGAGCTGACTGTACTATAGGATGTGTAGTTATACTCAGTTGAAATGACAAAGGTAGTAGCCTAAACTCTACTTTGAAGATTAATTCTAGTATTTTTACTTTAGCATATTCTTTTACTCGTTTATCAAGAATTTCTTGAAGACTTAACTCTATGTTTTGTCCAAAAACAACATCATTGTTATTGACTTTGTGTTTTTTGTATGCCAATATGCCATAGCTTTAAGCATTAAGCATTGCATCTTTTGTTTTTTCTATCTCTTTGGTCTCTAATCTTTCACAGTCGTCTTCCACATTAGCATTGTTTTCATTGTTTTCCTGAAAAAAGTTTTTTATTTTAGACACCATCAACAGAAGAGGAATGAAAACAATTGCTAAAGAGTGTCAGAACCTTTGGAACTTCCCTAATTGTATTGGTTCTATTGACGACAAACATGTTGTCATGAAGCAGCATCGAAATTATAAAGGCATTTTCAGTATTGTGCTTTTAGCATTGGTAGATGCTAATTACAAATTTATTTATGTTAACTTTGGTTACAATGGAAGAATAAGCAATGGAGGTATAAACCAAAATAGTTCACTTCAAAAGTCTTGGAAGGTAATTTATTGGGAATGTTACCACCAGCAATGATAAGTCATGATGAGAATGAATTCCCGTATGTTATGGTAACTGATGATGCATTTCCACTACAGCTTAACATTATGAAGCCTTATCCATTCAGAGGTATGTCCAAAGAACAAAGAATTATAGATTAAGCAGTGCAAAGCGGATTGCATTTGGTATATTGGGTAATCGTTTTAGAATATTTTTATCGCCTATATGTCACTCACCAGAAAACATCCAGAAGATTACTTTAGCAAGTTGTGTACTATTGTGTAGTTTTTTATCGGATACAACTTCATGTTATACCTCCTGGAAGTCTTGATGTTGAAGATATTGGAAGTGGAAGAGTGAATAATGGAGAGTGGAAGTTTGAATCAAATGAAGCTTTGCGTTCAATAAAAATTACTGGAATCAATAACTATAAACTGATGCTAAAGCTGTACGAGATCCTTTCTGTGCCTACTTTAATGAAATTGGGACAGTCCCATGGCAAGACAATTTCATTTAGAGAAGTAGATTATAAAATGCAAATAGAAATACACTTACTAGAGAGGATGTTGTTTTTCTTGGAATGATTGTGTCTCGTAAAAATAGCATAGACTGAAAATGAAACCACTTTGACTCTCAAATTTTGTTTCCACCTCGCTTAAATTTTTGGTATTGATTTTTGGAGTTCTTTTGAATAATAACTTCGTAGAGGATTTATCCTTATTTTCACGTGACCCTCTAAATAATAAAATACGTATGTTTATTACGATTATTAGCTTTATAAATACCCATATACATGCCAATCAGAGTCAATAAAAGCCGCAACAATTTGCTAATAAAAATACTTATAAAAGTTACAAATATACTAACAAAAGTTTCATTTTTCTATAAAAATAATACAGTATAACTCTTGAATTTTTAATAATAAAATAACATTAATGAATATATAGTTATATAAATAAGTTTAATTTGATATGATTTTTTATTGAGAAATGTAAGAGTACAAACCTTCCATGGTGCATTTTCTCATCAAAATTCTAGTTTTTTTGCCTTTGCATCTTTGTTTTTATAAATTTTCAAAGTTACGTTCTACAGACTTTCTTCTTCTCTCCATGAACTTATAAAAATCCCATTTGATTCCATTTTCTGCGCTTTTGTTGCTATCTCAAAAATTATTTTTTCAATGTTTACTAAATACTCCTTCTGTTGTTTACTGAAATAAACTCAAAAAACTCAATTGTGCCAAAGTAAAACAATACCATCAATTTCTGCGCAGAAGTTTTAAAATTTTAAAAGGTTCAAACGATTATTTTAAAGTGCTCATTTAAAACGTTGGGTGTTTTTCGTCATTTTGTGTGAAATACATGTTCAGTTTAAAATAAACATTTTTTAATGATCATTTTATACTGACCGTGTATTTCAGCAATAAGTTATACTTTTAGGGTAATAATCTTCACAGTTCCATATTATTGTTCAATTTTTGTCAATAATTGCATTTAAAACAATTTTTTTGATCTCTGAGTTATTAAGATTTCACTACCAACTCTTCACTATGCTTTTTTTCTCTTTTTCATTCACTGTTTATAAGACTTTTGGCAGCACTGGGTTTTTCTTTGAAAAAAAGTTATGCAAAGGATGAGATATATTTATAGTTTATCTTGTAAGTAAAAAGTCACATATTTTGCATTTCCTGAACAATTCAGGAAAGAATCTTGATTTTTGGCGAAGCAAGGTAAAAAGCAAAATCAACCCACAACGCTATAGAGTATGTTTTCTTATTTTTCTTTTGAGCTTATTTTTTTCATAAAAACCGAATAAAAACCAAGGAGTTGCTTTAAAATGAAGCACACCTGGAAAATTAAACCAGATGCAAATTTAATTTGTTTAAAATTAAAGAGAATTTTCCAAACGTAAAATTGTTTTTAATGCTGATAGTTATTAAGGCTTGTCATTTAAACATCTGGAAGAAATTATTACTCAGTAGTCAAGATTGGAGCAGAGAGGCTACAGGACAATTTACTTAATTAATTAATTGGAGAATTTTTTAGAGTCTTTGGGGTTTTAATTGTTGCCATTATTTCTATATTTATTTCATTCTTTTTTATTTATTTTTAAATTACTGTATTGAGTTTTAAATTTTATTCCACAGCAATATGAAACCTACCTTTTAAGCTGCAGAGTAAAAATTTTGATTTTTGTTGACTGTTTCTCGAAAAATACTCTTTGATTCTCTTGTTTCATTGTATTTTATATTTCAAAATAATCAAAATTAAAGTTAAATATGCTGTTAATTTCAACATCGTAACTTGATTTTTTTTTTGTTTGATTTATACTTGAAATTTTCTTTCATTCTGCTGCAAAAAATTTGGGCCTCCTTTTGAGTTTGGTACCAAATTGAATAGCATCAATAAGTTTTGTAATTCTTTTTTCACTATCATTTTTTCATAAAAATTATTTCGTAAGCAACTAGTGTTATTATTGATATTTTTCTATGTCATTTTTTTACATATTCAACTATTTTTTGTTTATAGATTGGTATGTTTATAGCGGAATCTATGATGTCGTGTGGAGGGCAAACTATATTACCACCTGGATACTTAAAAAAAATATACACGTTAGTATTATTGCATTTTACTTGATGTGTGAATTTATCAGTTTAAAAAGTCAAGTACCTTAGCAATCTTGATTTAATGTTGTTTTTTTTTTGCAAAAAACAGGAAGCTTTAAAAATTTATGTCCGGTCGAGACCAAATTTTCTTGGAGGCTTCTAATTAATTTTGCTGCATTTTAGACAGGTAAAGGAATAATAATACTTTTGCATGTTCAGCTCCGAATAAAAATTTTCCATAATTAGATACTATGTTGTATGTCATTGGTAAGGTGAGTTCATCTAGCCATTATAGCCACAGAAGTTGACTCGCTCATTCATTGTAGCCACAGGAGTTGACTAATTCATTATGGCCAAAGAAGTTTACTCATTCATTTTAGCCACAGAAGTTGACTCATTCATTATAGCCACAGAAATTGACTAATTCATTATAACCACAGAAGTTGACTCATTCGTTATAGCCACAGAAGTTGACTCATTCTAAACTCTAACTTTTTACAAGATTCAGTTTTAATAATACCATTAACTGGTGGCAGCAAAACCCTTGTAAAAGTTTGAATCTATGTAATTCAACCTACTTATCTTCTTATATTGATAAGATAAGCAATGTTATTTTTGTTCAAAAAATGTGCATTAAAAATCTAAAATTCCTGCTTTGCATTGAAAGTAGGCATCTTTATTAACATCTTTCTAAATTTTGCAAAATATATAAAAAATGGTGAGGCTTATGGGGTTAAAGCAATCAGAGCGCTTTTATATTTTTTGATTTTTTTTTTTTTTTTTTTTTTTGATAAAAAATATTAGCATTGTTATTATTCCCAATGTTCTATTGTGAATGTTTTACTATGGCGTTGTTTATTAAATTTTTCTTTAGTTTAAAACTTTTTATAAATTTGTCTTTTTCTTTAAAAGAAAATTAATTCAGGAGAGAATTACACAACAACATTATTTCCTGAATAAAACCAAAAATTTTAAATAAGGTACAATGTCCTAATCACCAATAATAGCTATCTTTGTTTTTTGTTCTTTTAAACGATAAATAATGTCTGGAAAAAAAAATGCATTTTTTTATCTGGAGGTCAAACTAATATCTCCCACTCTTGTGTAAAATTTTGAACCTTAAAGTTGCTGTCATTTTTAATATATGCCAAATTCTAAAATAACTATTTAAAAAAATTAAAAATTCAAAGCAATATTCCTTGGTAAGTTGTTTGATATTTTACTTTTATTTTTGTTGATTTTACCTTTTTACCACTTAGACATGTGAGAAAACTCGGAGGTATATGTGTTGCTGATGAGGTTCAAGTAGGATTTGGAAGAGTTGGAAATAATGGATACTGGGCATTTGAAAGACAAGGTAGTGGTTTTTATCAATTGTCGTAGAGCCTTCTTTTTCAATTCATCATGCTATAATTTTGTTTTATTTAATTTATATTTCTGCTACAAAAATTTACAGAGTAAATAAAAACGTAAATAATTTTTTATAAAGATATATCTAAAAATAATATTTTAAAATTGTTCTTATATACCTAACTGTATAATTACAGTGAAAGCACAGAAATCTTGTAGAAGACCATTAGGGTCTTATCATCGAGAACCGATCAACTGCCTGACATTGCTTTTGAGACTATTGGATAAACACTGCTTTGTCTTTACCAATACATAAAAACTTTAAAAAAAACGATTTAAAATCACAAGAAGATAAAATGTATGTCTTTAACTTCTTCTTAAAAACAGAAAGTTTTTTTATTTCAGAGAGATTAGGGCTACTAAGAAAAATTTTATTCCACAGATGAGG
>JAUZNK010004245.1:0-10518 GCA_035046665.1 Euphysa ruthae | reverse complement strand
ATCATATTCTCTCAAATGCATCTGACAAGATCACACAGTAGGGATCACTTGAAATTTCTCTTTCTGATCATCAGCCATTTTTCTGTACGCTAGAGATAGGCTTTGCATCAGAAGTCTTAAATTTTAATAATGTGATATTTGGAATAGTTCGAGTGTTTCACAAATTCGGTTTATTTTTTGGTAGTAAAGCACATGTTGGTTACATTCAAAAGGACATCCTGCGAATACAAAATATGAATAAAAGATCAAGTCAAGAGAGTATAGAAAGAAGAAAATGGAATCGAGAAAACGTTATATAGAGAAAGAAATTTGAACTTTCAAATAGTTTCAAACATAATCATATCAAATAAGGAACTTTCAAAGCATTTAATTTATTTTTTCTTTTTACTCTATTTTCTCAAAATGTAGATTTTTCTCATAAAAGCCGTACGAAAACATGAATTTCTGAAAAACTTTTCATATAAGCCAAACGAAACATGAATTTCTGAAACCTTGTCCATATAAGCCGAACGAAAAAACAAATTTCTGAAAAACTGTTGTTCATATAAGCCGAGCGAAAACATGAATTTCTGAAAAACTGTTCATATAAACCGAACGAAAACATAAATTCTTGAAAACCTGTTCATATAAACCGAACGAAAACATGAAATTTTCAAAACTGTCCATATAAACCGAACAAAAACATGAATTTCTGACAACCTGCTGGAGTTTTTTTCTTAAAATTCTTAACGCTTGTTCGTTAGATATTCTAGTACTGCCTAAAGCCGAGTTAAGTTTTGTATCAAAACATTTATTGAGATGTAATTCTCTAAATACTTATATTTTTCATCAAAAATATGAAAAAAAAGAATCGGTGGCCGTTTTGAATTGATCAGATTTTCAAAAATTTGGTTTAGGCACTAGATATGTATGAAAAAATTGGTTCTGTAAAATTCCAACATCTTACAGCTTTTTATTTCCCAGAAAACATATTTTGCCGTTTTGAAAATTTTTGGAATTTATGCTGACTCCGCAAACATTATTAAATTAATTTACGATTTTTTTTTTTTTTTTTTTTATTTCAAGTGTGAAAAGTACTTTAGATTATAGTTTTTGACCAGCTAACCACCTTAATGAATGTTGTCTTAAAGTTTTATTCATGCATAATTCATGCTTTAAAACGCATAACTCTCATACTATCAATACATAATCTTACAAAAATGCGCTAAAAACTAATTCATTCCCAAATCACGAATAATTTACGGTCCAATAGACACAAAACGTGGAAAAGCCGTTACAGATTTGAGCTAATTTTTGCTATAAATAATGATTCCAAGAAACTATCCTTCAATTTTACGAAGCTAACCGAAAACATCGAAAATGTATTATAGAGAACCCTAAAACCTGTTAATTTTGAAATATTAAAAGAAATTTCAAAAAAATCAAAAGAAAAAAAGTTCCTTAAATCAAAAGAGTGGTTAGTTAAAAAGCTTGAGCTGCTCAAGGGAAACAATATTCAATCAAGATACACAAAGCCAAAAATCGTTAAAGAGACGCTCTAATTTTATTTGAGTCTGAATTGACCTGCTCAAAGTTGGAGAAAATTTGAATGATCGAGAAATTCACATAGCGCAATTTTAACTTTATTTAAAAGTTCTTGTGAGGGATTTATAAAGATATAAAGTTACAAAAAACGTGCTGACTGTGCAAACAACATTATATGAACCATTTCTAGCTTCAAAAGTTAATATAAATTAAAATAGTTACACCATTGAAAAATATTATAAAAACATTTTATTTCATTTTATATTATGTGGCACTCCACACTCTTATATGGTACTAAACACTCTTTTGTGGTACTAAACACTCTTATGTGATACTAAACACTCTTATGTGGTACTAAACACTCTTATGTGGTACTAAACACTTTTTTGTGGTACTAAACACTCTTTTGTGGTACTAAACACTCTTATGTGGTACCAAACACTCTTATGTGGTACTAAACACTCTTATGTGGTACTAAACACTCTTATGTGGCACTAAACACTCTTATGTGGTACTAAACACTCTTATGTGGTACTAAACACTCTTATGTGGTACCAAACACTCTTATGTGGAACTAAACACTCTTATGTGGTACTAAACACTCTTGTGTGGTACTAAACACTCTTATGTGGTACTAAACACTCTTATGTGGTACTAAACACTTTTATGTGGTACTAAACACTTTTATGTGGTACCCCACATATATATTGTCAGTGCATTAAAATTTAGACTTCTTCCCGAAAATGGATTGTTTTGAAAAATAAAATCTTGCCTGTCCGATTTTTTTTAAATTTTACAAATTATACCTAACAAATCATAGAGCATAACTTACCATAAAAACCAAATCACAGCGATTATAAGTTACCATGGAAATAATATCCTTTAATAATTGTTTTCATAGACATCAAATCAGATTTGATTTTGCAGACAGTAAAAATTTGTAAACTCAACTATGTTTTATAAATTCAATCTTCAGTCAGGCAGAGTTGCAACAATCATGAAGCGAAAAATTACTAGATTCATCTTAACTTTTTAAAAAAATCAACAGAAAAGCAAAATAATCTTTTTGACTATAAAATTAATACAAGCAAGATGGAATATAAATACTGGATATAAATACTGGATATAAATACTGGATATTCCGCTTTTTAGTTTCAAACAGCAAATTTTGCAATCTTCAGCAATTTTATGATATCCAAACTTTGCAAAGATCATGTTAAGGTAGCTTCTGTAAAATCTAAAATTACTATTGAAAAAAATAAGCATAGCTTTAACGTTTTTGAATTCCATGTTTGCTATTTTTATTAGGTTTCTAAAAATTTTGCAAGCCCACACCAAATTTTGACTATTAATAGTATATTGGTCAGAAAGAAAAGTCTTTTTCCAAACATAAAAACGATTCAATCATCAAGTGGTAAGTTTAGTGATATTTTTTGGTTTTTTTCATTTACTTAACTACAACCAAAACATCAAAAATTTGACAGCTGGTTACTCCTTTATTATTGCCATTGTCTTTAGCAAGGCATTTCAAATTTTAAAGTCCTCAAGTGGAAAGGTGATTTTAATCCCTCTTGTAAACAGAGGCTAAATGTTATCCGTGTAAAAAATTGAAATTTAAAGATGTATTAGTAAAGTGTAAACCTGGAAAATCACTTAACCCAGCTAAACTGAATGCACCAATATCTTCAACTTCCCATAATTGCACAAGGCTAAAATTTCAAAGTATTCTTTTGGAAAAAAAAGCCTTTAAATCAAAAATAGAAGTTATGAAAGTAGAAGTCTCAACCTTCTTCCACTACATTGTTAATAAATTAAATGATGATCTTATCTCAATCATGTGTTGTTCTGACCAAAATAAAATACCGCCATTTTTTAAGAAGAGCAAGAAAAGTGTTTAAAAACCTCTAAAAATGAGCTTTGTTGCCATCCCATTTCTTGTTTGAGATAGCCAGTAAAATCCCAACTGCATATGACGAAATCAACTTTAATGAAAATAATAATTTATGTTTTTTTATTGTACCAAATCGACGACGTATCCGTGATTATAAAAATTTTATAAATCAAGGATTCAAGCCAGAAATTATTTAAGAAATACCTGAAAAAGTTGAAAATTTCTCTTATGGAGAAAAATTTGTCACTTTGTTAAGCGATTCAAAACAGAAAAAGAGATAAACACTCAGACCAACTAATTGATTTTGTAGGTTGAAAAAATCTGACAAGCTTGTAGCACATGTCTTAGTTTTTCTTACTCGTTGTATTGTCAGACCTTTAAAACATTGTTTAGCAATATTTGCTACAACAAATGCTACATCAATTCAGCTGTTTCCATTATCTTGGAAAGCGAATTGAAACTTTTTCCGGCTACTTGTGATGAATCTGCTCAAATGATGAATTCTACTTAAATCGAGAGTTCTTTCAGATCTATTTTCAACAATGGTGAAAGGGGACAATAATCCAGACACTAATGTGGCATAACGTGTAAAATGTCAATTTGCAGAAGATGGCCATCTTCTGCAATCATCTTGATTTTTTTATCTGATCCACTTCATCTACTTAAACCTGCAAGAAACTGGTTATCACACCCTGGAGTTGGCGAGTGGAATCAGGACAATTTAATTTTATGGATTTATGTATCATTTTTCTTTTGAACATTTGGAATGCAGTGTAAATACTTGCCAAAAATAACAGCAAAACATGTTACTTTAACTCCATACTCATTAATGAATGCTCCATTAGCTGCAGAGATTGTAAGTAATTCTGTTAGCACTACCTTAGATGTTTACGGTCCACCTAATGCACCACTGACGACTGGTTACTCCAATCTGTTAAATGACTTTTATTGTTTAAAAGATTACTTATATATTCGCAGTACGAAAGAGTTTAATCGAAAACAAAATAATTTTTTAAAGCCATTTTTTTTCAATTGATAATTTTCGTTTAATTTGACTAAAAGAAACTTTTCTAGATTATTTGGCCGATAGCAGCAATCAATCAATGAACGTCCAGGGAACTTTTGACAAAACCGTCGTTCTATTATGTTTATATTTTGGCAAACATATGAAGGTCTTACAACTACAGTTCACTTATCGATTGTAATAACTCGATTTCTTCTAAAAAATAACATCAAGTATGTTCTAGCAGAAATATTTTGTCAAGATCCTTTAGAAAATTAATTTGAACAGCAGCATACGATTGGTAGACGAAAGGAAAATCCTTCGCTACAAGATGTCGACTAGACGGATAAAAATTCAGAAATTAAAATGTATTTAAATCAATAACAGATATTGTGACTTTGAGTTAACGCTTTAACTACAAAGTATTTTATACTAACAAAGAATACCCCACCGAAAACAAAGAATACCCCACCGAAAACAAAGAATACCCCACCGAAAACAAAGAATACCCCACCGAAAAGCGGAAGATTTAACAATTATTTAACAATTTATCCAAGCTTCAACGATATTTTTGGTATTTAAAGTAGAATGTAAAATTACATTTTACCTCAATCCTTTAAAGTAAAAGTTATTTTTTTTCGTTTATAAATTTATAATTTGTTAGTTTTTTATTTTTGGTATTTTAGGGTTTATATTAACATTGCATTTTGGTTTTTACAGAATAATGAGACGTTTTGATTGAGTTTTTACACTCATTGCATTTTGAGCACTTTGAGTTAATGGAAGAATTATGCTTTTGCTGTTATAGATGCCGGTTTTACTTTTACGATGGCAAATTTATTGCAAAGCATATTTCTTTACGCCTAAATATGTAAAAACCGAAAACTTGAAGGAAATTAAGACATTTTATACATCGTAGTGTAATACTTACGATCAAATCTCTAATTAGCAGGGTGAGTCATCTTGTTATAAGAGATAATAAATATATTTATGATTCAGTTTTCATATTTAAAAATAATATAATGGAAATTACACTATACTCTAACAGCAGGTTTTTTTATCACAAGTAATAATCAAGGAAAAATAATCTGGAAGCTAAAAAAAGATATCCTCATCTGCGAAATAAAATTCTCGGGAAGTTTTTCAAAAACTATTTTCCGAGAAATTATGTTCTCGCGAAATATTTCCACAGCTCCTATCTTAAAATATTCCTCACTCAAGTGTCGCCAAAATACATAAAATCATAATAATCTCTGACAGAGTGTAATATGCAGAATGCTGAAGATAAATATCGTCATCTTTGAAAGATGACTATCATTAATGACAGGCCAATCTGCAAAATATTGCAGAAGTAATAAGTAAGCCAAATATAAATACTTTATGACCTGTGTGTAGTACGCTTGCATATGTCAAAAAAATATTTACTGTTTTCAGTAGCTTTTTTTTGGAACACAATGTGCTTGATATAAGAAGAGGAGTAACACAAAATTAGGACAGTTAGATCCCTGCAATGGGATCAAGAAAGAACCGTCAAAAGAGCAAACAGTGAGGCTGGCGGTCTGACTAGACTATCTTTTTTTGTGTGCCCATGGTTATACAAAGCCTTTCTATGTTTGTATATGTCTAAGTAAAATAAGTTAGTAACAATGTTTTTAAAAGATGTGTGGTGTAAATGTGTAGTCTTTGAAAAATAAGCTAATTCCTTTTTTTAATAATAATCTTGACTAACATATGTTCAGATTCTTTTTTCAAAAATATCTAATTGTAATATTACTATATTAGTTAAAGATGAAGCACTTTGTAACTGTAAAAAATATTAATATTCTTCTTTTATTTGTTTAACTGCTTTAAGTTCTGTTATAAACAAACCAATTAAATAGATATACCCAGGTTTTGGTGTTTTAAAACACCTTATTTTACCAAACGGTTGCAAATTTTAAACAAATAACGCTTGTTTAAATATTTTATGGTACAACTCAGATACGTCTTCTATTTTGCAAAATACAAGTTGGTCTTCTCCTATCAATTTCGCCCTGACTGCATAATGCCAAAAAATTTAAGATATGTGGCTGAAAAAATAAAATTATTTATATATAAGAAAAATAAGTTTATATTTTCCTTTAATTTTCTTTGATGTTTTTAAATTTCTGTTATCAGAGACTTAGATTTTCTTTTTATTAGCCTTGATTTCATAAGAAGAAACATTTATTTTGGCGTGTGAAAACCATCAAACTGGAATGCATATTGTAATAAGGTATTCAAAGAGATTTATTTGTAATTCTTTTGAACTTTTCTTTGATGAAAGCTTCGAAGATTAGAAATATTTGTAAACACAGCATGGTCGTTAAGGATATATTTAACTATACGTATTGAGTTAACATTTTTAACAAAAATTTTTTAAAGGTCACGGAAAAACAACTCTACTTTAGTAAAATATCAAAAACATCAAGGGTCACATTCCAAATTCCAACTCTTTTTTTAACAATGAAAATTTTGTTTTTATCTTTGGCTTGATCTGTGACAACTTTTCTAGCTTTTAAAAGAGATAATTAATAAATATGTATCAAACTTTTGTTTCCAAGGTTTAACCACTCAAATAAGCAATTAACTTCTTCTTTTTGTAAAAACGTTGTTTTCATGTTGTTTAGATTTACAGATGATTCACTATAAAAATTTTTTGTCAAGTAAGTAATATTTGATTAGCTATTTCAAAACCAAGATATTTACTATATTTTTTGACAGAATTTCACAAGATATTTCCAATTTTATAATTTGTAAAAACGAGGAATACATTTTTCTATACCGCCATTGAATTCTTCAATAAGATTCTTGAAGACAGGGAAAACATGGCTACACAGTTTTCTTGAAAGTAACTCAATTGAATTGGCGATAAAATCGCTTCATATAAAAAAGGTTAGCACTCATCTTCTGAGAAACCAAAAATATTTTTTGTGCTCATTCTTGTTTTTAAATACCGCTAAGCCGTCATCTCTGTAAAAGCCAATCGTTAATATTATAACTTTGTGACAAAATAAATAATAAATATGTTTCTACCAAATTGCATACTTCAGCCCCGTCGTAAGCACCCATTGTGACATCAAATATGCCACTCCTTTTCTTTATCCAAGCTTCTTTGTCTTGAAACAGTAATGATTTTCCTGTGTGATTAATTATATTTATATTTTATTGCTTATTGCTGTGTGATTCGAGGCGAGTCAATGTCAAGCAAAGAAAGAAAAGAAACAGAAAAATATTATGGTTTAATCCACCCTAAAACAAAAATGTTCAAACTAATTTCGCCGGATTCTTCATTAAACTCATCAACAAATATTTTTCAATTAATCATAAATATCAAAAAATATTCAACCGCAACACGCTAAAAATTAGTTACTCCTGTGCCCCTAATATGAAGTCTTTTGTAAATTCGATTAACCACAAAATTAATAAAAAAGCTAGCGCTCCAGGTAAAAAAGCATGCAACTGTGTTAACAAGAGTCTATGTACCTTAAACCAAAATGCCTCGCAACAAATATTGTCTATCAAGCAAAAATTGATTCAAATCTTGACAACTACGCAGCAAAATTTTATATAAGACTTTGCGAAACAGCCTTCAAATTATGCTTAGCAAATCACAAAAAATCATTCGTAAACGAAAAATACCAATTAGAGACAGAGCTCTCCAAAGAATTTTAGGGTATCAAAAAGTAAAACGGGACTCCAGTGGGTAAATAAGAAATTTAAAAAAAATGTACACCTTATAAGCAGCAATTTAAACCATGCCTTAAGGAAAAAACAGAGATAATCACATTTAAAGAAGAGGGTCTTCTAAATAAAAGAAACGAAATAGTTTCAAAATGTAGACATAAGAACAAGTTCCTCCTTGTTAGATTTGATATCAAAGATTAGCCTGCTTTAATATCCTACGTTGCAAATGATTACACTGCAATGCAGCATTTTTAACGTTTTTTACTTATATATTTTTGTAGATTCATCATTGGCTGAGGATCACATAATAATTCCACAATGGTGAAACAGTGTGAAACAGTGTGAAATTATTATATAATTCTAATATGGGTTGTAGATAAAATAATAATAAACAAATATGCTATATTTGGTATCAAAAGGATTTATATTTTTTGAGATATCTCTGCCGTCAGTGGAAAAAAAAACAAAAAAAAAAAAATATGTAAAAACTGGTCACTGCCTTTTGCAAAGCCCTCTACTTCTTCATTTTTATCACTAAAACTTTTCATAAATGATCTTAATGTATCTTTTTTTAACTTCACCAGTGTGGAACACTGTTTTTTCAATTTTTTTACACGTAAACCATCCCGTTCTACACAGTTCAGACATATTGAATATCTTCAACTGAATAATAAGAATGCGTTCTCCTTCGTTAGTGTAAAGAACTGCTGAAGACATCCTGACAAGCCATGTCGTTAGCTCAACAAATACATCTCTGCCTTGCGGCAACGCTTCCAAATTAATTGATTCAGGGACTTGTTTGAATTTTGTGTCTTGCCATGAAGACACATTTTTTGAAGGCTTTCGGGGCCTAACTCTTTTAACATTGTAACCAGTAAATCAAAAATAGCTGCTGGTATCATTATATTTTCTTTAAAAGATAATTTTCAAGTTAATTTGTCAGCCTGGTATCCACAACAGGAATCCTGCGTACGCAGGCGATTTCTTGTTTCAATGTCAACACTTTCCATAAAGTGGAATAAAACAGTTGTGACCGATTTTTCATCGCATACAAGTTATCAAAATTTTGATATATAGCCTTGTTAGAACAATTTTAGAGTGTGTGCATACCGTTTTCTGTGAGTCTTTCTGCTTCATCTAGTTTTTTAACATTATTTAAAAGTTCTTTTTAGATTTTGAAGTTGGGTACCTACCCGCTTCTGCACGTGACTGATGCACTCCCCTTTTTAATAGAAAATTTTTCACCGTATGGTTTAGCATTGATATGACAACAGTTTTGTAGGAACTGATATCACAATCACTAATAAATTTGGTACATCAAAAGTTGGTTTTTTTGTTTTGAGCGAATAATTATGCCACTCTTGATTCCATCGACCCTGTGTATTTATATCAAATGGGTCTTTTAATAAATTTTTCATCATCTTATTGAGTTGGTTTTTCATGTTGGTGAAGAAAAAATCTGTGTTTCTATTCACAAATAATATTTAGTATAAAATAATTTCCATATCACACATAATATTTAGTTATTGACAAAGTCCCAATTTAGGCCCAGCTACACTATAACACGACTCTTTCACATAACACGTTTGGTGAGGGCACTTTAAATTTCTTATTACTTATGAAAGCAAGAAAAAGTTCATAATTAAAATTAAAATCCTCAACATTAGTGTCATTGTTTTTCTTTTGAATGTAACTTTTTCCTATTGATTTTACCTTCAATTTTTTTTCGGTATCCGGTTAGAACGTATTGATGTGTAATTTGCAGAATGTATTAAACTTCCATCCATTTCATCTAAACGTTACCGAACCAATAGGACAGCCTTTACTCGGCTAGCTCTTTAAGCGTCGAGATGGTACGAAATTGATTTATATTATTTATCCTTGTTTATCTCCTCTTGATGATACGTTTTGCTTTTCCATTTAGGAAATCTTTATTCATTGGTAAATATGTATTATTCCTTTGTGGCTATTCTTAATAGGACTTGATTTATTACCATTTAAAAATTATTTCAATGTTTTATAAATTTTATCTGCATTAATTTTCCTTGTCTTGTCACTAAATTCCTTCAAAGTCAGCCTTGTTGTTTTCAACTGTAATTTATTGGAAAAAGAGCATCTTGCTAATAAACTTGCTGTTATTGGTGGTATTAACCCTCTTGAAACTCAAAAAGAGGTGAAAATAGACAATTCAATATAACCGATCTGAAATATGCTTGTGAAACTTAGTACAATTGATATCAGGGGCAGTTAATGTGATAGCATAGTAATGTAAAATTTTAATTTTCGGTAATTATGGTTGTCTGGCAGAGTGGTTAAGACTGGTTTTCTTTCATAGAGGTGCAAGTTTGACTCCACTAAGAGACCAATCATTTTCTTTACTGTAAGCTCAAATGTG
>JAUZNK010004244.1:0-10520 GCA_035046665.1 Euphysa ruthae | reverse complement strand
ATATGTAGTTTATATTGCGTTTACTTTAAATTAAGGATACAGTTCATATATATACGATAGGCAAAAACCTCGATTCCAAACATTAATCTTCATATTTTAAAATGCAAATTAAAATAACTCGAAGCAGCTTGAAAAAACACTTTGTTTGCACATAGAACTCATATGTCACATGATGTTGATAAACATTCTTTGTTACGATGCATGAATGATTTTTGACATTATATAGCTGGTAATAAAATGGTTTTAAAAATTTTTCTGTTTCAAAATTTGCTACAATTATAAATTTTTGTTTAACTTACGGCATTCATAACCTGGATCTTCACAAGTATCTCTACAGTAACTGTTTTCAGGACATGGCGTGATTGAACTGCATACTGGACCGATCTTAAAAGGATAATGAATAAAAAGAGATGAATATTCCAAGTTTTCAAAAAATCAATTACTTAAGACTCATGAATAAAACCTTATTTCATATTTAAACACTTTCATCAAATTAATGTGGAAAAGTGAAATAAAAGTACAAAATAAAAAATTATGTTAAATAAAAACGTCTCTTAAATTAAAACTTCCCTTTAAAAAATGTTTTAGTAGTCATGCTGCTCCTATCATCAGCCTGATGATAGGAGCAGCATGAAAAATTTTATAACGCATGACATGCGCTTTTTATCTTTTAATTAAGTAATATAATATTGCCAAAAAATAATTCCTGCAAATAATAATTCAAATTTAGATAATAATAGAAAATACTAAGTTTCTAAATCCACGTCTATTGAGATCAAAAGTTGATGGAATATAATTTATTTCACAGTAGTTAATGAGAAAAAAATTGATTAAGTGCCTTGTTCCATTTAGCAATACATTTAATCGAGAACTGACCATATTTTTTGCTTTTAAAAGGAGAAACCACAAGCATTCCATTAACGCCGTTTGATATTTATGAGATTTATCACATTTCTTGAAAAAGCTCCATAACGGCAAAGGAATATACTCAGTTTTCAATGGGATTTTTATTTGTATATTTCTTTATGATAGGTAGAGTTTAGGTTGGAGCTTAGACTGACTATATTGATTGTAATAATACCTTGATTATAGGCTGGGTGGGACAGATAATTGGATAAAACTTGAAGCTGAGAAGGAGTGACTTAAGGCATAAAACTAGGTTGAGTTCAATAAGATATGCCTAGAGCACCAACTTATGAGAATTATGCCAGTTTAGATTGGTATCACGTGAGGTTGGGTTGGATCAGATCAAGCTTTAAGCTTATTTCGATTGTGTAAATCTTAAGTTCAATTGGAATTACATGACTTGAGGTTTTTTTTGGATTGGATAAGAGTTGAGCAAAAGGTGAATTAGATGCGACTTGATCATGGGTATTAACGAGGGCTCTTTAGAAAAACGACTATTTTGAAAAATAATTGAGGCTGGAATATCAATTTATTTGGCATTCAGAAAAGAGCAAATTTCATGGCACTGAATTACTTTTGAAATAAAATTTTATTGGATGATATTCTAGATTTCATTATATTTGGTAGGGATTTAGGGTTTAATACTATATTATAGTTTCTTAGTATATATGGCTCAAAGATAGTAAACACTGACGGATTTAGGCTTCAATACTATATTATAGTTTTGTAGTATATATGGCTGAAAGGTAGTAAACACTGATATAAATAATTGAGTCAGACTTTTCTGCTGGAAACTATTTGATATTGTATCGTGTTTAAAATCGGAATAAGGACTGAGAATGGTTTAATAACGTAAATCTCTTTTAAATTTTTCAGTATTTTGGCTTCAAGGTTATAAGTGGTATAATTCCAAAATATTTCTAAACAAGCAAGTTACTTACCCAACTATTTCAAGCATTTTTTTAACTCTCCTACTCAATCGTTCTTTCCATTAATGTGGTTTTTTATGAAATTTAAGAACATTTTGAGTGAAACAAGAAACCTATTTTGACATATTCATTTAAAAAACAGCACAGGTGTTTAATATTTAATTGATGCGAAAATGCAGAATTTATAATTTTGATATAGGTATAACACTTTTAGAGTGAGTTTTGCATCAGAAAATTCAATCCTTGCACCAATATAAAACGTTTTTCGTTCTCTGACAAAATCGCAATCTTCATTCAAGCTTTATACTTATTAGCAAAAAACTAATTGTTATTTGCTGACATTTGTCGATTTTATTTACAGAAATGTTTTAATAAGCCACGAAATATAGCATTTAGAAAACCTACAAGAAAATTACAAAACCAAGTATGCAGAATCTTTGGTTAAACAATTCACCGGATACTACTTTAATAAAATAAGACTTACATTTTCAGAGATCAAGTAATCAGTAGAAAGAAACATCCAATTGGAATCATTTTTCAATGTCCCGTTTTTAGATGATATAAGCTCGCATTTCTGTTCAACTTCGTTATAGTTTAGAAACACACAATCGTTACGTATAACACACGAGAGTGCGCATTGTGTTATGTTCAAGTTGGTAATTGTAGTAGCAGTCCCATCATACCTTTTTTGCTGTTCCACTGTAAAGTTGCCATGGTACTTGCATCTAGGCATTCTTAAAATGGTTTGGAATGATATTGGTAACACCACAAGTAAAGCTACAAACCTATAAATAGTTTATTTTTTCTATCAGGAGAATAAAAATATATCTTTAGCTAGCAGTTATTTTTAAAGGCATTAAAGGTGAGATATTGCCACTGTATCGATGCTTTTGCTTGATTAAACATGTGGTGTCATCAAATGACTATGAAAAGCATTTAAAGCTGACTTAAGGGTGGAAGGTTTATGGTTTGGTAGAATTTATAACTAAAAGGTAGTAAAAACAAAAGTGATTGGTTTGATACAATTTTGATAGGTTCTAAGTGCTGGGAAGTGTTTCAGGCAGGATAATTTTGATGTTGAGAGAGATGTGGTGCTTGGTAGAGATAAAGCCTCATTTAGATTTTTAGAACGGAAGTGGTACACGTTGGAGAATTGAAAATACTTACCCAGATACTTGAATCATTTTTTAAAATATTTTACTGTGTTTTCGTTTTCATTAAATGGAGGTTTATGAAAAATTTCACAATATTTTAAGTGAAACCAAGCATAAATAATTTAAATCAATTTAATAGCAAGTATTAAGAATGTCATTGATGTCAGAGCTGGGTATTTTTGACTGTTTGGCATGACTGTCATTTATCGCAATTTTCATTCAAAGTGGAGATATTTGAAGGTACCAAATCAAACTCATTATGTCAGAAATAGAATTTTTAGCCATTGTATGACATATATTCATATATTTTGAAATTTGAAAAACGAGTAAATTTCAAACTGCTACAGTTATTTCAAAACGCGACGAAGTTTTTCAAAGTAACAAGAAACATTGTTTTTTTTTGTTTTTTTTTTTGTTTTTTTTTTTTGATTGTTCTTTTTACAAAAACCTTTAAAATATATGAACTATAAATGATGTTACTCATATATTTAAATTTATAGGTAATTTACCCTTGTTTAATTATCTCGCTGTCCAGGGTTGGAAACCCAATCTTGGACAAGAATAAAAAATACTGACTCTGTTCGCCGGATCCTCAATTAAATTTAAATTATGGATTCACATAATCACAAAACTGATAACAGAGTAATCCAGCTATGATTTAAAGTAGTACAGAAAGATTCAAAATATCGTTTCATAGACCCCCGATTTAAAGCTTTAACGATTATAAACAATAACAAAAAAATAAAATAAAGTCATCATGAAATTAACACTATTAATGCTTCGCTGAAAACAAATTAAAACTATGTTACAATCCTAGGACAATTGCCACCGGGATAATTTCTACCCGGACAATTCCTACCCGCACTATTCCCACCCAAACAGTTCGAACCTGGGACAATTACAACCTAAGTTAATTCCCACCTAAATAAATTTGGGATACTTTAGAATTGCTTCCAACTATCGTGTTCCAAATTTTTGCACTACTATTAAAAAGATATATCGTATTATCCAAGCATTTATATCTTTTTTATTCTAGTTTAACGATTTTAGTCCAAACATTTGTAGCCCTTAGTTTTTTAGTCATACAAGCTGATTTGGCACCAAAACTAAACGTCGATAAATACTTTAGTTGAGTATTGAAGTAATTCGAATTAAAACAAGTTAAATATAGAAATCAGTTCGTTAAGAGGCCCGTTTCGAGCTTCCTTAGCTGTTTCGATCTTGTGACTTGCAGGTTAGAACTAAAACCATTGATTGAGTGTTAGGGTTTCCAACTTATAACTTTCGATACCCTTAATGATCTCCCAAAATGTCGATCAACTTTTCGGCTGATTAAATGTATTCTGGTATACATAATGAAGTTTAGAGGATGTGTAGTAATGTTTTTTTTTATTATTATTATTTAGATATTCGAAAATCAAGCTATTTTGAATAAAATCAATAACATATAAAATTATGAATGTTAATAAAATATTCTAGTGTTATCTTTTTTGTGTGTGTGTGTGCGTATATGAGAACTACGTATTCATAATACCATGTTACAATTAGTAGAGGCGATGTCGTAATATCTAATTTGTGACAAATTTAGCCTTTTTATTTATTAAAAATAAAAAAAAAATTTAAATCCAGCACCTGTTCATATATGAGAAATAGTTGATGTTTTAAATAGACAACTTAACAAATTATTTATTTATTTAATTATTTATTTAACAAGTTATCAATATTAACAAGTATCTTTTATAAAGTAATGTTTCAATCAACTATATGATAAACATCAATTATGATGATGATGATGATGATATTTACCATAATTTCCATTCCCTTGGCTAGTTCTTCTGAATGAGTAATTATGGCAAAATTACTGCTTACTGCGATACTATGACAACATTTAAAACCAAGTCAGGAGAAGGTTAGGACGAATACGATGTTCATAAAAATTAATGCTATTGAAAACTAAGTTACCAGATTTGTCGTTAGTCTATGCATTAACATATACAAAACTTTAGTCGGCGGACACAATTTTTTCGCAAATCCGTTCAAAATATATTTTTTATCACGTATTTATAATTAATTAATTAATTAATTAATTAATTAATTAATTAATTAATTAGAGTAATTAAGTAGCAATTTAACTTTAAAAGCGTTGGGTAAAATTTCACTTGTAATCACAAAACTTTTAAGAAAATTAGTCGAACAAATATTCTTTAATTCGTACTTTTGTTTCAGAGTTCTTCAAATTTACGATGAAAACCTTTTTACATGTTGTCATAACATCTGGGTAATATTTAAGCAACTTAAGGAACCTGTGTATTTAGATAAATTATCATGAAAACTATATTTTCGTAGAAAAAATCTTATAAGTTTTAGATATTTTGAAAATTTATCTAATTTTCCAATACTGTTAATAAGAAAAAGCGATAGTTGTTCAAAATTGCAATATGAGAACTTCATCTACACTGCAAATGCACAAAATTTTTCAGGACTATTTAAAAATGTACTACACATTTTACACATATTATATTACATTATATAATATTTTATTCATGATGCATTCCAGCTACCTTCAGTTTAATATATTATTCATTTGATAACCAAGATGATCAACTAGATACTTTAAATTAACTGCATTGAAAAACACGCTCCTTTAAAATAAAAACAAAACTTACACGACTTGAAGGACCTTCAATGAACAGGCCTAAAGTAAATGAACTCCAGCAAAAAAGTAATTAACTTGGCTTTGAAGCTAGTTTTAATATTGTTATGAAAGCCACAGTATTAGTATTTGAGAAATTAAATATGTTACCAGGTGCTTTTATGCTTATGGGTTGTAATGCTATTAATGATAAACGTATAAATCTATCGAATATTTGAATGAACAAAAACAATAGATTAAGATGACCGCCACTTCGGACTAAAAAATTTTTAAAAAATGACAACGTTGTGGAAAAATAGGGCAAACCAATGAAACAGGAGGATTTTAGTTGGTATATTTTATATTTAAGGTTTACATTTAGTTTTGATTGTTTTAATGCAAGTTTTTTTTTTTTTTTTTTAGGTATTTTATTATATAAAAATTAGATTTTTGCCAACCGACCTGATAATATTTGATTTCCTAAAAAAAAAAACCAAAATAGATTTTTCTCAAGTAATGTTTACTCCTGTTAATAAAACATCAAATCACTACATTCTAGCGAAAGAGGTATACACAACACTCTTGAAAGAGACAATAAGTTCCAGCTACACAAAAAGCTGATAGCAAAATAATTTGAAAATTAATCTAGGAAATAAAAGGAAACAATGTAAATTGCAGAGTGTTTATTGAACAATTTTTTCATAACACTCAAAGACCATGAGCATAATTTATCAAGGAGGTCTGAGTACAAAAATATTCCATTGTAGGGAAAAAATAAAAAATAGTACCTTTGCTTTTAAAAACACCGCGAAATACACAAACTTCTTAATACTGAGCCTTTATTTTTTGTGTTTTGCACTCAGTTTTACTGATCTTGACAATGACGCAAAAGATAACATTGTTTAACAAAGAACAGTTTTCATCATGGCAGAAAGAGATCGGTCAGTCATTGACTGGAGCTTTATAAAAGTGACATAATAAAGTACGAAAATATTAACTTTACCGAAACCTTCTAGATGAGTTAAAAACAACAAGAAATTATCGTTTAAATGCAGTCTGAACCCACTTGAAATACCAGAAACCTACAGCCAAATGGTCATCTGACGAATTATAATATTCTTTCGTCAATGAAGACATATTTTATATACACTGTTCATTTAAAAAAGAATGCGTTTCTCGGCAATGAGAAAAAAACATCTAGGCTTTATTAAAAGGATCAATTCCAATGATGCCACTGAAGAAAATTAAATCAAAATCGTCAAAACTAAAAAAAACAACGGAAAATGCCAATTAAAGCAGCAGATCCTGAAAATAGTTGTTTTAAAAGAGATATATGAGAAATTATTAAAGAGTTGAAGCGAAAATTTAAAAAAGAATAACTTGTTTAAGAACATGTTTATTCTGTTTTAATGAAGTCGAAAAGCGAACAAAAGTCGTTGAACAACACCTACATTATAAGTAGAACCAGAGAAGTGCATACACTTTATCAGATCACAGTTATTACAAAATCCCAATTTTAGATGATGAAATTATCCGAACTGAAAAATATAAAATTGACAATGTATATAATGAATGGCATGAACACTGATGCCAGTAGTAATATTACACATGTTACCATTGATAACATATACCCACCTGAAAAATGTGTGATATCACCTTAAATCAAAATATTGTACAAATGAGGTAAGCTCAAACAGTTCATGAAGGTTTAAAAGACATAATACACTCTACAAATATATTAGAGAACAAATTTCAGGAGCTGCTCCAAAACCATAGGGTAGAACTACATAAATATTAAGCAAAGCACACAAGAGTGGCATTATTGCAGAAAAAGTAATCATACAACAAGTCGCTTACTAAATTTGCTTGCTCCTTTAAGGAAAAAAATTTTTATTCTTTATTGGGAAGTTGTAAAAAATGACGTATCAACACTAGACATAAGTTATTTAGCAAATATCAAATGAGGTCAAGTGTTTGAAAATGCGGCGATTGAAAATTTTGAAATATTTTCTAAAGCAAACGTTGAAATGTGTGGATATTTTAGTAGCCCACTTGGCATTTGGCATCAAATATAGATGTAGCCCAGATGATTTGCATCCACTGTGAAAACTAAAGCAGCAGGTGGTGCCGGTCCAATAACAACATTAGCAAATATCCCTCATTACTATGTAGAAAGCCAGTTGCAAATGCAATGTACTGATGCAGAGATTTGGATTTAAAATCTTACCACCCTGAAAAACACACTTCAAAGTTACATAATGTTGTATAAGTTGTTGACTTAATTCATAGGGACAGTAAGATATTAGCATGGAATCTTTTTGAAATTAATGATCTGCATAATTTTGGGCAACAAAATATTGGTCGTTAATAATCTTTCAAAAAGTGTACCAGTCATAAATTTGCTTGATGAAATTGAATTTGTTATGTTGTAAAAAAGTGATGGGTTCATCACCAACCAGATTATCTTAAAAAATTAACATTTGATAAACCGAAAAAAAACGGTTAGAAAAATGCTTGTTTCTTTGGTTGGCGTTCAAAGATAGCCTTAGATGATGATGAACTAACTCTATTTTAGCCTAATAAAGAAAACTATGTGATGTCATCCTAAATAATATATATGTTTCGATCGACCAGGTGAAATACTATTTATGCCGACCGACAAGCCGTATATTTATTCTGTTTTTTAATAATTCTCACCTGCATATCTTTTTTTGGTTTAAACTTATTATGTCTTCCATTTTGAATTTGAAAAATTATCAGAAAGATCTATCATCAAATCAGGTAGTGGATTAATATAAAGCTACCATTTTTGTCGCTGTGGAGTGGACTTGTGCCCATGACTTTGCATATGACAATTCAATATTATAGCAAAAAGCATATCTTAGAATTCATGATCAGGCTCAAGTATGCTTAGTAAGTAAGGTACAAAAAAATATACATACACTTTATTTTTTATATTAAAATTCAGGTAAATTTGATACAGTCTTATTATATTTAGTCCTAAATAGTAATTATAAAATAATATCGTGAAGTTTAATACACCCTTTTTTTCTATCATCTTTAATTTTGTAACGGAACAATAAAAAGAATCATAAGCTTTTTGTTAGAGATAATTACTTGTAGGTCCTGTTGAAAACATTGTTAAATTAACTATATGATCTAGCATTTGCCAAGTTGAAGTTAAAATATCAATGTTATTTATCTATCAAACAGTGTTCATGACCCCCCAGGTACTTATTTGACCAATAAATCTTTGAGTGGGTGGTGGTGCCTGAAAACATGGCAAGCAGCTCTCTTTATGCCTAATGGTAAGTGGTTACGCATAGAAATTCTCAAAATCTGCTATTTGTCGCTGGTATCTTCTTTTTATAAAGCCCATTAAATGTAAAGTTATCTATTTATATAACACGCTACTAACATTGCGTTAAATCAATTTACATTCATTCAATATTAACTTCTGAATAATTATGGCCTTAAGTAAACTTGGGAAAAAATCTGTTGTTGTATTTATTTGAATAATTTTTAAAACTAGTGAACAGCTTTGGTCATAACAGTTTTTGCGTTACTGCCAAATAAGCTCCAGCTGCAACGCTCACCACACTCGCTTTTTTGCTTTCGCAATAAATTTAGTTTTTAGATTCAGGTTCTTTTATGTCTTACAGGGCGGATCCAGGGGTAATCCTGTGATGCCCAGGATTCACCCATATTTCGTTTCAAAAATTGTGTAGAGTCAAAAAAATATACAACACAAACTAAATACCTACAATATTTTAACACCTCGGAAGAGTAGCGGTTCTTCTCCGCATATATTATTTTCAGCGTAACACCATTTTGTTCCTATCTAACATGACCGAGATAATATTTATATAAAATATGGTTATTGATAACTTGAATAATTATTTACCGTTAACCGTATTTTGGGACAAATGATGCCCCATTGTATCGGGCGTATTTCGTCTCCATCTGACATGACCGAAATAATTATTGATAAGAGATTGTTATAGGTAATTTTAATTATTATCTTACCAATAACCGTGTTAATGGGAGAAAATACGCCTAATTGTTCTCCATAATAATTTAATTTGATTGGGTATATAATGCCTGTAAAGAGGATTAGAAATCAAACGTTCGATCTTTTACATAAAGTTTGCTGTCGTCCGGTTGACATGTATAATCAGTTATCAGAATCCTTGTTATCAAACGCTATAAATGCGAAACATTTGCCAAACAAAAACAGGTTACTTAAGGAAGAAAATGAAAAGTTTCCTGTGGTGTAAAAAGACCTTCTTTCCTTGCGAAATTTTCAGATTTGCTTCTTTCTTATGTATGATTGCTCTGTCTTCTGTATTAAATAAGCCAATAAGATCGCGATATATCCTGATTTTGATTTGGGAAAATCTAAAAAGCTGTTTAACACATGTAATAATCCACGGGATCAAAAAAAAAATCAAAATTACTCAGTCTTAAATATTTTATGGTGTAATACTGACTCTTTGACTATTACTCAATGCATAGATATGTGGTCACCCAGCCATTTTGTTCCTTTGTTATGTAGATCATCTTGACTTTCTGATCTGAAAGTTGGTATTGGTTTTAAGCGGGATATTGTTTTTCCTTCTACATCTGTTTCATCATGTGTTCAATCAACTATTAAGTTCAAAAAAGTTTCATCATTGTTAGTTTCCTCTGTTTGTAGTTCAAGTTCTCTAAACTCTAAAGAACAATCTAAAATCAAATTTAAACCTAATAGTAATATCAATGATAACAACCTTAATACTACTCATGTAGCTAGCACAGAAAATTTTGGACCTAATCTAGATTTTTATTCTTCTATTTTAAATCTGGATAATTCTGCTTTTAATTTTGATTCAGATTCTTCTTTTGATGTTTCTACTTATC
>JAUZNK010004243.1:0-10520 GCA_035046665.1 Euphysa ruthae | reverse complement strand
CGTGGCCCGTCTGGAAATATTGTCTATGACAATTTGTCGGTTTACCACGTTAAACAAAATACTTACTTACTTACTAGTCTTCCACCCTGTAATCACACAAGCTGCCTATGAATATATCTCTCTCTTTTTTTTGCTGTTTTTTAACGTGTATTCACACTCGCTAACAATTCGAATCTTAGGTGTTTGTAATAACCCTACTGCAAAATGCTATAACTTTTTCAATAATTTACAGACATGGTTTCTTGTCTCTGTAACAATTGTGTTAGTTTATAAGTCCAACACACCTGGAAACTTTATTAAAACACTTGAAAGTCTAAATTATCTCATGACCATAAAAATTCTCTAACAGCATCCACCTGTTTTCCCGCAAGGCGTCCTATATTTAAAAATATAATTAAAAATAAAAAAATACATAGATAGTTAAAAAAATTTTAAAACTATTGCAGTAACATATAAGCTGTTGTGCTTGCTAAAATATATCAATTTGTTGAGAAGTTTCAATTCTTCGTATTTTCAACATTGCAGAAAAAAATGAATATATACCAGAGCTAATGTAATGTTCTTTAATATTCTTAGGCGAAAGATGGTAGACCTAAATATTTTTTAACAAAAAACTCTTTGGTTATAAATTAGTGTTTTAAATCGATTAAAATTGTTTGAAAAATTATGAGTATTGTGTTAATATCAAAATGAATATTTTCTACAGGATAAAACGCTTTGATATCAAGTGGTAACAGAACAGAATAATTGATTAAGTTTATTCAAATTGATCATATACCATCCCTTAGAATTCAACTGTAAATGCAGCAAGTGCAATATCAAACAGGACACTTTTTTTGTTAATTTTGGTAGAAATTTCTTTACGTATTTCCAACGTATGAACAGGTCTTAAAACCTGTGTTAGCTGTTAAAAGTGGTTTTATTTTTTCTACAAGACGATAAAATAGAAACGTTACGATACAAAGATGAGTAAATTTTGAAGCCTAAATAGCTGCTTGTGCGTAGCTGTAAAATTAAAGTTTTGTTTGAAATTTTGATGTACAGTAAATCTGTTTTGGCTATTCTTTTATTTGTGTGAAAAAACATCGATTTGAATTAATCTTTCTGGTAAAGTTAATAAAGTCATTTTTACATAAATTTTTGCCATGCCCACTATGTCTTAGACTATTTATTAATATTATTATTATTATCATTTATTTTCTCATACACAAATAATAAAAATATATAATATATATTTATACATATAATTTATCTTATATAATAACAATAGTTTAACGGAAAAGTGGCAACTCGCAGAAGGTT
Organism: Euphysa ruthae; assembly: GCA_035046665.1. NCBI lineage: Eukaryota > Metazoa > Cnidaria > Hydrozoa > Anthoathecata > Corymorphidae > Euphysa > Euphysa ruthae. Next base: position 9,218 of record JAUZNK010004243.1, on the reverse strand, counting down.
TCTTATCTTATCATTGTGTACCATAGTGAAATTTATTTGTAATCAAAGTTTTTGTTTCTGCTTTTGGTTGATATGGTTATGTTGGAAATTTAGTCAGAAATAATCTAACACATTCGGCAATATGTTCTTATTTTATTTTTCTTAAAAAAGAAGTGAGATATTGTTTATATTGCATATATTTAAAAAAAACTATTTTGTTCCGTAACTTAGGACCACGAACAAAAACTAGTATATATCTTCTATAGAAAAAAAGCTCAGCTAGTTTACCATTTGATCTTATGTTACATTTACATTATATTACATTTTGAATAAGTAGGATTGCTTTCTTTTTACGTTTTAAAATAAAACGTAGAACTTGAAACATATTAGTCTCATAAATATCCAATGCTTTTATATCATGAAATAGCTTGGTGTGGCTGGATTTATTTTGAAAATAAACAAGTTTCTGAGTTCGATGGTCTGACATATTTATATAGGTTAATAAATTTTAAAGAACAAATCAACGCATTTATTGTGGACATTTTAGTGGTTCACTTTCCTTCAGCTATTTTATTAACACTCTTTCTTCACTTTGGAAAACATTCAATTCATTATTTCCGTTTCAAACGAAGTAAAGGCCTGCTCGCTAGAAAATTTTCGATCGAATAGATAATTTCGACTAGCAGAAAATTATTATAGAAATTATTATAGAAAGATAAATGCGAATAGAAAGTTGATTTTATTAATAATTTTAAGAAAAAGATTTTTATTTTTATTAAAGAAAAAAAAAAATTATTGAGAAATATATTTCAAGAGAGATACAGGAAAGGAGAATATCAACTTCTGGTAAAAAATTTATATCTTTTTGACTACGAGTACTTTTTCAAGTTTTTTCTAATGACACCGAACAAATTTGAAGAACTCTTATCTTTCGTAGGACCGTATATTGCAAAACCACCTATCAGCCGCGAACATATCAGCCCCCGTTTAAGGTTATATAATTAATGGATAGAAAAACATATTTAAAAAAATATATTTTCAAATCAAAATACATTGAAGAAAACAAGATACAAGATAAAACTAAAGGATGACTACAAAAAAGAAAGTAAGTGAGATAATCACAATTTTATCAGGTGAAATGATGGCTGCAAAATCTGACGTCGATAAAGTGTTAAACTGGAACAATAAATAAAAAGAAAAATTTGAGAAATAGTCAAAGAAATGGAAACATGGAAATGGAAACTGCAATGGGTACAAACTCAACACAAAAGTAGCAATTAAGACAAGGAAAACGAGATCAATCGTTTCAAAAACAACTGAAGCAACCGTAGCAAAACTTTCGATGGATTATAGAACAACAAAAAAGTGTCGAGGAATTGCGCTGTTTACGAAATCAATAAAAAGAAACGGAAGAAGAGAAAGAAATTACAAAGTTCAATGGTGATTACAAGGACTGGATACGCTTTTGGAATCAATGCACAATAGAGGTGCATCGATCAACATTTCCAGAGATCGGAAGGTTCAATTATTTTTTGGAATTGGTTATAGGGAAGCCTAAAGAAGATATACTGGGCTTACCACCGAGGCAGGATTCGAAGAAGTAAAAAGAATCTAAAAAAAAACCTATGTTAAAGACACAAAGGTGCGTAAGGCTTTGATTACGTCATTGTAAACAAACACTACCAGAAAGCACATACATTCGAAGGTTAAATGAAGCATACGAATTCTACAAAAAACTTGCAAGGGTGATAAAAACACTTATCACTATGGGAAAAACTGCTAATGCTCAAGCACATGTTTGCACAATCTTCAACAAACTTGGTCCTGTGCAAAAAGTATCATCTCAAAATGATGACAGCTGAGAAGATTGTTGCTTAAAAGAGGTGGTTGAACATTTTAGAAAATATGTTAGCAGAAATCCAGTTCCAGCTAAAAAATTAAACGAAAAATTTTCCTTCAGATAAAAGTAGATCATTACATCCAAACGTGATAGCCATGGTAAATTATGGGACAGTACGTATTTTTTTTGGAAAATGGAATAGAAGTTCTTATGTTTGCACCGACTTGTTAAACAACTTAAACATCAGATATATCAAAAGAGAAAAGAAGACAATAGAGCAGTTATATGGTACTATCAAGAAGAATGCATAAATTTACAATATTGCACTAATCACTATTGCACATTCTAAAGATAGAATGTACAAATGCTGAGAACGATATACTGATACATTTATTAAGTCCAGGAATCAAGCAAGTTAAGAAAAAGATTATAAAGGATTATTAGAAAAGGTTCCTCGACAGTAAACAGGTCGCATTATTCATTATATACCTTACCAAGCAGTCATTATTAAAGATGCTATAGAGTTTAAAAAGATGAACATGACAACTAAATTAGGTTTAATTTTCAGAGAGGATAACTTCTAAAAAAAATTTTGCCAATCCAACCAAAAGTTACGAAACAGTTGAAAATATAGACGAAAAAATGACAAAAAAGGAACACATTGGGTTGGTGACAAGAAATAAAGGAGATAAAGGAGATAATCGACTAGCGACTTTGTTACACAAGCTAAAGCTACTAGAAAATATTCCGAATAAGAAGTTTTACAAACAGATTTATTTGCAACAGTAAGAGCTCTGATAACAAGTCGGCTAGGCCACAAAAAACAGATAAAGTTTTAAAAGCTGAAGTAATTTGGTTAAAACTGGTACAAAATCTACAAGAATCAACAAAATTAAATTAATAACTAACCATTATCATAATAAGACGTTACATATAGGAGTGTCATCAATAATGAGCAGCGAAGTGTGAGAAAAGTTTTGGAGTCCAAGATTAAGGGTACTGCTCAAGGTGTTAAATTCTCATAACATGTATGAGAAATATTGAATTAATAATCATACTTTGTTCATATATGCCGTTATAAATTAACTTTTGTTTTCATACACCTTAATACAAATGGGTCAAACATTTATTTTATTGTCTTAATCTTTTTATAAAGGTTATGAGATCTCAATAAATAAAATACCATGCGTTTCTATAACTTTGTAAAGCCTTTAGAAAGTAAACTAATTAAGCTATTTATTATACCCAGGGTTGTGTTCTATGAATAGAAGCATAGATTCTTTTGTTTCCAAAGTGATGGTACATTTGCGCTGGTTGACAGCAAGTTTATTATTATAAAGGTTTTTGATACACTTGCAACACATTATACTAAAAAATATGCAGGTAACTCTTCGAAGTGAAGTGATTTTAATTGGCACTAAGCTAAAAAGTTTGGGGTTTCTTCTCATAACCATATTTTGTATCCGGATAGCTCAATTGGTAGCGCAGCTGAATCCCAACAACAAGGTCTTGTTGTTGTTGATCCGGGTATCGCCCACTCAGCGTATGAGTAGCATTTCGGTACGATAGGTTTGAAGTTTTAACTCTTTTTTTAGCTTCCTACCTAGTAGTGTCCTCTCGTCTTGCAGGAAATAACTTCTCCGACCAATAATTTCTAAAAATAAAAATTATTGGATAATTGTTACTTTCGATTTTTCGATATCTTCTGTTTCGAAACAAGTTTGGTTATGTTTTGTTATTTTTGATTAGCGATTTAATTAAAAACGTTTTTTTTTTAATTCAATTTTTGTATAAGATATATCACTTATAACACTAACATATGATCACTTCTTTTGAATAGAATATTGCACACTAAATATTTTCTTTGAATAAAATATTGCGTACTGATCATTTTTTCGCAGGATATTGTAAACTGGTCGATTATTTTGCATAGAGTAATTCACACTGTTCTGTATAGGATATTGTACACTAATAACTTCCTTTATATAAGATATTGCAGATTGATCAGCTCTCTTGTATAGGATATTGCACACTGATCACCTCTTTGGTATAGGATATTATACACTAATCACCACCTCCTTCTTTTAGGATATTGCACACTGATCACTTCTTTTGTGTAGAGTATTGCATACTGAATAATTTTTTCGTATAGGATGTTTCATATCGATCACTTGGTTTCGAGTGAAATATTAATGCTTTAAAAGCTATTCATTTTTTTTTTAATTTTATATATGGGAGAAATTTATAAAAGTGATCTTCTTTTTCATTTAAATGATAGCTTTCTCGCAAAGCTGTTCGAAAAGTTTTTAAAAAAATAAATAGAAAATCTAAATCCTATCGAAAGCCATTTTTAAATATTCAAAACTGTTTTTAAATCTGGAATCCCATGACCTGATGACACATATTCAATTGCAAACTTGAACAAATTATAAATCCAAAAGGTTTTTATAAGTAACAATTTTACAAAAATCGTCCAATAAATTTACTTTCACATTTATCAGTACAGCATACTTTTTCATTAGAGAAAGAAATGTAAGATAAAAGCTTAGATAGTGGGACGGCGTCCTCAATCTCCATCTAGCTAAGGAAAATCTGGTTTAGATAAACATACTCAAAAAAATTTTTTTATTGACATTGTTATACAACAATTACGTTTTCAGCAACCAATCAAACTCAGTTAGCATTGTCGTGCTCATTAAATACCATGGTTTGGCACTTTCAATTTCAAAAAGATGCTATGATAATGCTAAGCTGTGACCTCTTATTCTCTTGCTAAATGTTGATAAATATTTCTTCATAGTCTTACTGTTTCGTTTGTACTTTAAACCTATAATTGTATTTTTTTATTTGCTTAATTCATTTTATCAAAAAGAAAAAAAAAAACATTTTTTTTTTTGAAATATTTTCTGGTTAAGCAGCTTACTTAGGGAATTGACTGTGGAATTATTTGATTACATTTAAAGTTTGAAGATATGTTTATTTTGTATGGTTTGTGAAGTGGGTTTTATTGTCAGAAATACACTTTTTTATCGTTTTTATAGTTAAGTATAGGCGTTTACAATTTTTTAATTGTACAAATGTTTTAAAAAAAAACTTAGGTTTAAGGGGTGAAACTTCTCCGTTCCTAACTTAAGGCGAAAGTTTCGTATCATATAATCATTCTGCATTAAATGCAAAGAGTTAATATAGAAATAAGGAACGTCAATAATATATAGAAAATATTTTTAAAACGAAGAAAAGGTATATATCAATATAAAATTTACTTGTATATTCGCTTTGCTTTCATTAATCAAATGAATGTGCCTTTGATTTGCTCATACAAACGAAGGAAATAAATATACACACTTTGTCCAACATATGTCTTTTCATTGTTAGAAATCAAATTATAGGTAAATTATAATTGTCATGAGTTAAATAGTTATTCTGACAACGTTTTGGGAGACAACCTACTCCCGTTTCCAGGCAAAGTATGTATAAATTTATATGCTTTTTTAGCAGGATCAGAAATACTTCAGTAGGGACTAGCAACAGTTAATTATTGTGAAATATAATAAATAGTCAGTGATTAAATTTTTGTGATATTGAAAATATTTTTCTTGCGATTAGCTATTTTTTGTGGATTATTATATATTTGACAAGTATTTCTATGGATATAAAAGAAAAGCTCTTGTACTTTATGATTTTTTTATTGTGAACGATGTATTCTATTTAATTCTTATCATTATACGTTTTTAGTCCAAATTATATTAAAATCTTAGCTTTGATAAAGTTTCTTGATCTACAGTAGTTAATTAAGGATAGTTGGAATGCTTCATATTTTCATACTTTCTGTCCCCAAATTATCTCAAACACTCACTACTGAAATAAACATATAGGGACAACATTTTGTTCTAGTTTTCCCCTTTTACTACATATATTCATTTTCCTTTAGATTTTATAACTAGAAAGCCACCATTGTCAACAGTGAGAGATTCTTGTACAGAATTACCTTGAAATTTTCAAACTAGAAGTGAAAGAAGTGATCTTAAGTAAAGCTTGTAAACTGCTTTTGGGTTTTCGCTTAGGCTATGTATTCTTAAACCTATCACTACAGCTGTATTTCTTTCCAGATGGTTTTCTCCCACTGTGCTTAGGTTTTATAAAACTATCACTTATTGTGGAATTTCTGAGACTTAAAAGATGTTTCCGTTGCATGTCATGTGATATCAATCACTAACGCTTTGGATCTATATAAAATATTTCGTTTGTCATTTTGACAACTTGTAAGAAATGCTTCCATAAAGTGCTTTGATCTCATCATAATTTCTTATTGATTCTTGCCGCTGGTTTATGTTTTTCAATGCAGCGATTGTTTCAAATGTTGATTTTTTTCCAAATGATTGTTCAACTTTTTGAACATAATGTTGGGTCTCTATATTATATTGTAAAATACTCCTTGAACTGCAGTACCGTTACGTCTTTTATTACATGCTTCTCAAGAATATTTTTTTCTCTTTTCCAAGAACAATTCAAAATATCCAGGGCAGAACTCTTCCCATTTATCTTTTAAAAGTTTTATTCTTTTATCTAAGTCAGAGATATTTGCTGAACCTGCAAGCTCATAATCTTTTATAGATTATTGAAATCCATATATATCTTTTATAATAATCTGACCTGTATTTTTTTTTGTGCTTGATTGTTTTTATTTTTTGCTTGTCATTTTTTTTGAAGGTGTAAAACGCAGAACAATTCCTTAGATTTCCGAGGCGAAACCGTTAGCCATTTCTCGGTCTTTACCTATAACTTGTAAAAGTTTTATAATTTTGTTCTAACTTATTGTCATTTCCTTTACAGACCTTTTAAATAACAATAGTTAAAATTTTTTAATATGGAAAGCACAAGGTCCTAAAAAAAATAGTGCTTAAAATCAGTATTCAATAACGGTGTATTTTGTTTAACCAAACGCTACACCTATTCGATACAAATTAAGTTTTTTGTGGAAAAACACGTTCATAAGCGTTAACATTTTTTTCTGCCAAAAAAAGAAAAAATTCCGAAATATTTTCAAATATTGGATTTTGTGTTTTATTACAACACATAGAATCAATTTGAATGATTTTAGTTTCCGTTAAAGCAAGTAAATTTCCTTGGGAATGAAGCCCATCACAGGGTAGTGTAGACTAACGAAAGCAAACTTAGCACATTTTACAATTATATTGCTGTGAATATGAAATGACATGGGTTCACACTCACTCGAGAGCTATTTGTCATAGCACAAATGGGGGCTTTAAATTGAGTCACAGCCCGAAGCAGGACCCACATTGATAAGAGTGAAATTCACTGAAGTGTCTATCCTGTATAATATAATCGTATTATTATCATAGTTAAAATGCATATAACTATATTTTGTTTGCTTGATAAATTTTAAATGTCTTTACTGAAGTACGGAAGTTTTAGGGTTTCCTTTGTGAGCAATATGAAAACAATTTAACAAAATCTGTGTTTAATTTAAATAATAAATGGTGTAATGCAAAAGTGTTTATCAATTTATTGTTGTGATATAGCAATCAAGAAGCGTTTTTTAACCAGTTTGTAAGTTTTTGATGAATATGGTGTTGCTTCATAATCAGGTAATAATTTAATCCGAGTATTTTTATCAGTTTGAAATAGTTGAAAACAAAATACGATACCCCTTAAAAAAACGTTGCAGCTTTTTTTGCTCCACATACAGCTATTTTGCGTGAAATAAAAATGGACATATTATATTCTTGTCTTTGACCCGTAAAGGAAAGAGAAAGTTTTATGTAATCCATTTCAAATGTAGTTTGATTGCATTTTTCAATCCCGATTTTGAGAAAACTTGCCATTAAAATTGAAAAATAGTATAGAAAAAAATTTAACTCGGCGTAAATAAAAATGTCACCCGCGTCTGCCAGTTATTTCTTGAGTTATTTGTTTTGGAAATTTCTTAAATCCATCTGCCGGATTAATCTATCCAAAGTTTAATTTGTCTGTAACCTTCTTTTACACAAACAGATTTGTGTTAAGACAATAAACCCCTGGATTATTTATCAGTCATATAACGCTCAAGCAATATTTGCTGCACCTAACAGGCGCGAGTTATCAGCACAAGAAAAATTATAAAAATGTGGCGAGTGAGTAAGACTTACCTCTGAAAAAACTGTGGTGTTTTTTGGTTAACTTATAGCAATCACTCCTATTTTTTTTTCTGGAAAATTTGATAAAATGATACAGTGGAAAGGCACATAATAAAAACTCGGGAATGGCGCCTAATAAAAAAGTTCATTTCGTGTCATTTATCAAATGAATGAAAAATAGATTATTCGTGATTTTAGATTTCTATATTATATTCAAAGCACGCGATGATGATTCGCTAGGTAAAATTTCTCAAAAATTTAATCACTTTTATCTAAGAATTTGAGAAATCATTATTCGAACATAGTTTTTCGCAGTGGCAGTTTCTATATTTATATAAAGTTAAAGAGAAAAGTAATTTTCTAAAGTTAATTCAAATTTATTATATGCTTTTCAATTATTTTGAAATTCTGAATAAAGGGCTGGCCAAAGGAAGGTTACAAAGTGGCATATAACATGCAACTTTGTAGCATTCGTTTAGCCGCCATAATGTTCAATGTTCTTTTTATTGCAAATATCGCATAAGAAACATTGAAGGTAATAGTTGCTTTTTGAAATAGTCGATGTAATCGAAGACAAAAAAAAAAAAACTAAAAAAAAAGAAAAAGAAGGAAAACTCAGGAATGGATGAAAAGACGTACTGAAAAAGGTTTTTACACAAATATTGTACGGGAGTTAAGTATCTAAGATAAAAAGGGTATAAAGAGATGATAAGAATGAACTATGAGACATTTTTAGACATTTAGAATTTAAAGGAAATATTACCCGATAGAAAACTTCAAATAAGAGCAGGTGAGGGATTGGCATTAACTTATTCAGCTACTGGTGAAACATACCATTCCTTAAGTTTCCAGTTTAGAATTTCAAGTAGTGCAATTTCCTATATTATACAAGAAGTATGTATGGCTATATCAAAAAATTTAATGCCTTTACGATTAAAAGTTCCCAGTACTAAAGAGCAATGAGTGACTATTGCAAATTCTTTAACAGGTCAATGGAATTTTTCAAATACTAATGGAACAACTGATGAAAAGCACAATACAATGCAGAACTACAAAAATACCCACTCGGTCGTTTTAATGGCTATAGCAGGGCAGAACTATGAATGCCTGTACGCAGATTTAGTGCAAACGGCGGATGTATTGAAGGAGGAATTTGGAGAAACTCATATATTATAAAATTTGTTGAAGTAAGTAAGTAAGTAAATAAGTAAGTAAGTAAGTAAGTAAGTAAGTAAGTAAGTAAGTAAGTAAGTAAGTAAGTA